>OVBE01001453.1:0-36603 GCA_900406425.1 Iberis pinnata | reverse complement strand
ACAACAGTCTTTCGAAAGCATATCCAAAGCATTGGAATGCATCACTTACGTGATCTATGAAGAGAAAATTATACCCGTCCTTTCCAGGGGGAGATTGTGGCACTGTACTCTTTTTCCCTCGTCATGGTTTTTATCCCACTGGGTTTTTCCATGCTTAGGTTTTTAACAAGGCAGTACGCAAACTCTTAGTAATGGATGGATAATTAAGGGGGAGTATTATAATATACTGTAATTATCCTACTCATCTATATCTACTCTATATATTGACATGTGTAAGCTTAGTCATGTATAAGCTTAGTCATAAAGAAACTATATATGTACACATATATATCGATAGAGTAGTATAAATCAGATGTGATGGATTCACAATATAACACACCAACAACATTTTAATAAAGAGAAAACATTTCTCATACTCTCTCTCCATCTCGTGAGCACAAATACACACAAACAAAGCGAATCTTTTCTCATATTTAATAATCATATAATATTATATAAATATATTATACACAACACATACCCACTTTATTAAGAAATTAGTACTAAAAAATATCATGCGTGTGTGTTTTGCAATGGTAAGTATGGTAGTAAAAACAGTAAAGTAGTGTTTCTATTTTGAAGCTACACTGTATATATTAAACACAATATTTTGTAGGTCGTAACTTATAGACTATGATTGGAATTTAATTTAGATTTTTAGATTCAAATAGTAAGTTAATTAACTTTATAAGATCCAATTAGTTTAAGCTTCTAGATTGGCAGCTGAATTAGACAAAGACTCCACAAAGTCTAAATGATTTGTTGGAAAGCAAAAAAAAATTAAAAAATGGCAGACTTAATTAGTAGTTAGTTGAAAACGCATTAATTTGGTACTTACTTACTAAATCCAATGCTTAGCTTTATTTATAAATACCAAATTCATGCAATGTACCAAAGACAAATCAGTTAAAATGGCAAATGAAAAATCATACGTAATTGCTCTTCTTGTATACTATTTGCTTATGCTTATATGTCTGTCTTCCCTAATTGTTGTCGCCGAGGCACGTGACTTCGTAGGTTAGCTTATACATACGTCTACGCATATTTTTTTTAACTTAAGTGTTACGTATATATATGTTGTTTGTTTGTTAATTACTGAACCTGATCATATGAACTTTATCATGTAAATGTAAATAGGTACACAGGGCTCCAAGTCACGCAGAGGAAAAGGCCCATAAATGATGGAAGTCTCATTTTAGCTAAGAGTTCAAAAACCCAAAATTTGTAATCCAATTATGACAAAATATTTTATGTATAAGAGTTGTGCAAGAAGAACCAATATCCATTGTTATGTGATTATTGATTTTTTTTCTTATGATAAATAATATATAAAAATAAACATCTTTTTCTCTCTCTAAAACTCTCTAATTACACATTTTCTTTTTCGGTTATGGTTTGCTCGCCGGTTGCCGACTTCTTGCCGACACCGTGCATTTTTGTCTTGTATATATCATCTCGGCTTCTACCACCTTCTCGATCGTGGTTCTAGGATATTTTGGTGTCCGACGTTGAATCTCAGTCTCCGCTTCCCTATTAGATCTCCCGGCCTTGTCTTTCGGTTTTCTTCTCCGACATGCAATTCACCACAACTAGATTGCTTTTAATCTTAGATTTCATCGGGGACGTCGATTCAGATCCACCGATCTGACCTTCGTGCTTTGGGATTTCGAAGTTTGAGTGCTTGCATGTCCGGTTCTAGGACCGGTGGTATACCCTAGTGGATCTGGACAGGCGGCTCTGGCTTTGTTTCAATGCTTCGGTTCTTTTGTTGTAATTTTCAGGTCTTGGTTTCTGGCGGTTCTTCTTCTCTACAATGTTTTCAGCTGTTTTCATCACCTCTCACCTCGCTTTTGTCTTCACGGCATAGCAAATGTTGGAGGTCCCATTCCCTTGTGGATGTCTCCGGAGTTGCTTAGGGTTTTGCAGAACCATTGCTTCTTCCGTTCGTGGTTTGCTACTCTGCACGGCGGTGGCGATTCCTTTGGACGGTTGTCGCTCTGCCACGTATCCCTGGCGTCTGATCCAAAAGTTCCATGTTTAGAAACGTGAGCCTTTCCTTGGGCCTATGTTTTAGGGTCTTTCTAACTTTTTGTAAATATATCATAATAATTGTCAATTTAAGAGTACTACTTCATAACCAACAATTCCGATGGGTAGATCTCCTGCGTATGTATCCGATGACGGTTGTGTACCGTCATAGAAGGATCAAAGGCTTATGTTATCCCTATAAGGGATTGGTTAGATTAATTAGTAGTTTTAGTTTAAGTTATGTTTATGTTTACCTCCTCAATGAGGTCAGTTACCCAAAAATGGTTTGTATTTCTCCAAGTGGGATTGATCTTATCCCTAGTTGGGTTGTTTGTTTATGATTTAATACAATTAAATTGACAAAAAATAACTATATGTATTTTGGATATTTAAATTCGAGTAAATCACGAGTTTGGATATTTTCAAATTATTTTAGTAAAAGATAATAAATAACTATATGTGATAATTTTCTGATTTTTTATTTAGGTAATCGGTATAATACCAACTCAAGTCGAACTGGAATGATAGAATATCCAAATGACTTGCGTTTTAATAAACTTGAACCTCAGGGGAATCAAATGTCTATAACCTTACTGCAAAGACTTGATATTTCAGCCAATTCATACATGAACAATTTAAATATATCACATTTGTAGGCGATGTGTTATTTTATATTTAAAATAATATTTTATAGCCAATTCATACATAAATTAATAAATATGTGCTAAACCATACAATAACAATAACATTGTTACTAAAGCGTTAACGTTTTAATTCGAAGTCACATCAATTCTATTTTAGTTATTTCATGTATCAATTATTCTAATATGTTATATTCATACACAAATTACTACAAATGTGCTAATTCATACATTGACATAATATAGACAAACTAAATCATAGATAGATAAGTATAAGTATAACTTACAAATTTTATTAAAAGTTTTATATAAGGTCTTTAATATATAGGAGATTTCATTTTGTATATTAATAACTAATGCTAATATTCCTAGTATTTTGTAAAGTAAACATTAGATTATTTATTATATTTTTGTTTTTTTTCCATGTTTTTAGCATAAAACGATTCATATTTTGTGCTATCAATTGATAGTTGAGTCTATGTTAAAAGTTGACCAACATATTATTTGTACCATAAGATTCATAACTATATTTATTTATAAATAGGTGAATACTTACAAGTATTATCTTTTTGCTGAAAGTTTACCAAAATATGGTTTATTCGGAGTAATTTTTAGGGAAAATTTTCAAAAATATCATAATAGTGGACAAATGTTTGCTAGAATGTCATATTGAGAAGAAGTTGCCAATAATGCCATAATGGTGTGGCATTGTGGTATGTGGTTCTTTACGAAAATACTCTTGGCCACTTTGGTGTAGTATTGACGTCAAAAACAAGAACATGAGTTGGTTTAGGGGACATTGATGTGACTAGCATTAAAGACTAATTAATGCAATTAGTTATTAAAAAATTCAATGGTTAATGGAACATTGATATGACAGCTTGGAGAAGATTAGAAAAAAGTGTTTGGTTGGTAAGATCATTAACTTTACTTATTATTTTTATTCTTTTGGATTTTTCAAGTATGATATATATGTCGTCGTAGACCACTTATCATGAGCAGATTGTCCACGAGTATGGTGGACGACACTAGTGATGAAAAAATTTTAGTTGTGGTTGATGGTGATGTACAAGGGATTGGATTAATACAAAACGATTAAGGTGGACAATTATTAAATGGACAACCAACTTGGGGCCAACAAGTATTAGGACAAGATTTTTCATGAGCAGATTGTCCATAAGCAGATCGTAGACCACTTATCATGAGCAAATTGTCCACGAGTATGGTGGACGACACTAGTGATGGACAAATTTTAGTTGTGGTTGATGGTGATGTACAAGGGATTGGATTAATACAAAACGATTATGGTGGATAATTATTAAATGGGCAACCAACTTTAGGGGCAACAAGTAGTAAGACAAGATTTTTCATGAGCAGATTCTCCATAAGCAGATCGTAGACCACTTATCATGAGCAAATTGTCCATGAGTATGGTGGACGACGCTAGTGATGGACAAATTTTAGCTGTGATTGATGGTGATTTACAAGGGATTGGATTAATATAAAACGATTATGGTGGACAATTATTAAATGGGCAACCAACTTAGGGGCAACGAGTAGTATGACAAGATTGTTCATCGAGTGGTGGACATGTTAAATTGATTAGAACGCTTGAGTATGGTCCACGTAATGGACAAGAGGATGGAGAACATCCTATCGAAAGACAAGAAGTTGCAGGAGGCTGTGGAAATGACATTGTGGTTGCTAAAAGGAACTTTGGACTAGAATACGAGTTAATCCGCCTACAAGGCGGAAATCTATCAATACCATATAGTCTCTGCGGGAGTATTGAAGGGTCAAAACACAAAATTTTCTGGAGCTCTCTTGTGGACCATTTCTCTAGGCTTGTCTCCGATGCATATTCATCCCTTAATCTCTTTCGTTGAGATTTTTCTCACGCTTGTAGAGGCAGACAATGTCAATTTAGGGAACTAAAATAAAGAGAAGAAAGAAAGGTGAAGAGAATCGATGATATGAAGATAATGAATGAGAGAGATTAAGTAAAGTGAGTTGAGGAGAGAGGAGAATAGTATGATTTGACAATTTTGAGATTTTGTTTATAACAAATGGCAAGAGGAAATGTAAGAGATGAAGGTCAAATGAGGCTAAGATTGTCATTTATACACTTACAATATGGTATGAGGTATAATATGTATACATTATGGTATATTAGCTAATTAATGGGTTATTTATGGCATACATGGTAATTTTCTCTAATTTTTAAACTCAAAATAAGTTGTAATTTATTTAAAGGAATTTTACAAAAACTACCATAAATTCAGAAGATTCCCTAGTAAATACCATGAACTGTTTCTTTTATGGTTCCTACCATAAATGTGATTGAGTGGCATTGAGGAAATGACGCTCCTGCCCCTGCAAACCTGCGCAAGAAAGAAAAACTTTTTTGGCGAGATGGAGCTTTCGTACTGGTGCATTAATTGCTCTTTGATTGCGATTTGATGTATAATTAAAGGAAAGAAAAATTTAATTTTGGTGTTAATTAAGTTGAAGGAGATTAATGGATGCCATTAATTTTGGTGAAGGTTCCTCTATGCAGGTGAAATCGAAAAAGGTAGAGGTAATAAATGAACTAAAATTTATTTAGATTTTTAATTGGTGTTGTGTGTTTTTAAGTTTCGTAGTATTGTTATTAAGTACTAGACTAGTTAGTTAACACTTTATGGATCCAAAAAAAAGTTGGCTAGTGTATATATTGTTTTTGTGTTTGGTATGGGTGTGTTAGATGGAAACAACAATTTTTAGGTACTAATATATCGTCATTTTGTTCTTCTTGTTTACTTGATGGACCACTGAAAACTTGGCAGCAAATGGACAAGTTATGTTGTTGGTGTCGACGTGATGTGCGAGTGATAAACTGTTTCGTAAATGGACATCTAAATGAATTTCGTATTATTGTGATGGACTAGTTATGGTAGACAATATAACATTGTGAGATGGACGGATTGTGATTGGTGGACTTGTTTTTCACAAGTTCTGGTAGACAATTTATGGTCCATTTGCCGAACGACCCACGACTGATGGATTTGTTTATGTTTATGTAGGAAATCATATATGGACCATAATGTGTTGATAATTGTTAGGCAGTGGGAGCGCCTTGAAAGTGGCAGTTGGCATTTCCGAGTTGCTAAAGATATGTATGCAAAATGTGTTACACTAAGCAAAGATGAAGGATACTCAAGTTTTATTTCAAAGATAGTTGAAGCCTATGGTAGGAAGATACATGGGGAAGACATATATTTAAGCTACTGGCAAAAGAGCTCGGACGTTTTTTTTACACAAGCGGGGATGCCTTCTGTTTCAGTTGATGGCAATGGTAGTTTATCCAGATTCAAGACCACATTCAACGTTCGTGATGGACTGAATCTTTACATGTCCATGAAATAATTAAATGACGTGGATCAGACTAGGAAAGAACTTGTCATCTTTTGTCCATTGTCCACCATATGTGAACAATGGACATGTATTTAGAAATAGTATGTGCACGATGGACATGTATTTCAGATGGACGAATTCCATCAATGGACATGTACCGAAACAGATGGAAAAATTCAGTTTATGCACGATTACATCTACCAAACCATATGGACAAGTGCTTTACATTTTTTAACATGGAAAAATACAATAGACAAGTTCTTGAATCTTTTGTCCATCACCAATAATACATTTTCCATAACTCGAAAGAACACCAATGTATGAAGCATTTGGGACATCTGTCATCTCGTGTGCACCTGTAACAATAGGGACGATAGTTAGTATGTATATATTTCTGTAATTGATTTGCAGTGGAGATCTTTTTCCGCATGTTTGTAGTAGACATGTTGCAAATATCAGAGAAAATAGCGGGAGCATTAGTTATTTGTCCACCTGGTTTACTTCTTTCCTCGTGGACTATATTGGAAGCTCTTTTTTGGTCCACTCGGTTTACTTGGATCCTCGTGGACAATCGGAAGCTCGAGTTTTCGGTCCACTCGATTTACTCCTCCCCTTATGGACAGTTTTTGGATCTCCTTGGAACACTTCTATAGACGTGACTGAGGATATCTGGTGGACGATATTTGTACTCCTTTTCGTCGCTCCAGTTGACGAGTCTTTGTGAGTTGGGTTCTGGTGGACCTAATTTGGAGTCGATGTCTTCGTGGACTGCTCCTTAAGTGACTGGTTGACAGACTTCTTGGTGTGATCATCGATTAGATCTACCGACGTCGGGTGCACATCTTTGATTCCTGCATCCGATAACTATACCCTGGTTTGGGCTCTCCAGAATCTACAGACCGCCGGGGTTTAGTAGTTTCTACTCGTCTTCCTGTAACCGGATTTTTTCCATCGGAACTCTTATCACCGGGAGGATCCGCAGTCTGAACAGTAGGTTTTTTTTGTATTCGCCGATTTTTGCTTATGCCGAGAACCACTCGCCGGTTTTTGTGAAGACTTCTGATTTGGATTCTCAATTGTTTTTGCTGGCAGTTTTAGAGGCAAATTCATCGGTCGTTTGTCTATAAATCTCGGTGAAGTTCTCTTAATAGATTCAGAAGACATGGCTTAAATGCTCGATAATTTTCTCTGTGAAGTTCTTAAATCTCGCCGGAATCAATTCCTCTGCAAATGCTTCAAAAAAATTTACAAAGAGAGAGAGTAACATCAATGCGGTTTATGGGGAAAAGAGATAACCACGTGTCAGTTAAATTTTTTAAAATCTTTTAATAATCGCCTTTTTCTTTTACAATTAATATTTTAATTCTTTTTATTTTATCGAGTAACTTGCGCAAGGGCAAGACAATAATGTGCATAGATGTGATTTATGGCATTATCTAAAACGGGTTCTTCATGGTATATTTGCTAAAAAAGGTAAAAATTATGGCATTGACTATAATTTCACCTTTATTTAAATGATGATAAATAGTTAATTAAATATGTGTGCATGAGTAAGTAGTGAAAATTTTTCATTATGTAAATATCTTGTAATTCATTTAAATGATGATAAATAGTTAATTAAATATGTGTGTGATAAATAATTAATTAAAATTTTTATTATCTTTTTTTGTCTTGAAGATTTTATTAGTTACTTAAAAGGTTTGTACAACAAAGTTACATCTTCTAGCTTGTGTAGCTAAGCCATTGGACAAGACATAGTTTGTTCTAGAAATATATTCAAATGAAATTGATCTAAACAACTTACAAAAGAAGAGTAAATCTGATAATATAATAGTACTATCCTGGTGCCAAATTGATGATGCATTTTCTTTCAACAACCGTTTACTAAAGCACATGATGAGATCCTTACAATCACTTTGAACTTGAAGATGTTGATAACCAAATCGCACTGCCACAATTAAACCTTCCAAGATGCTAATAGCTTTTTCATGGAATGGAGAATGTGTTTGGGGTAATGAGGAAGATCCCCGAAGCTTTAGATCTGCATGCTTGGTAATGATGAAGCCAATATCTGCATACTTGGTAATGATGAAGCCCATGCCAATGTTTTCCGTCTTTTATATCCAAGAAGCATTTGTTGACAAAAAATCAATATTAGTGTAAGTGTGATCATTAAGATTAATAATAGAATGTTGCCTATAAACTGGAGAAGGTCTTGTACTACTCAGCTCAGTTTCAGTACTTGACTTTTGATGTAGATCTACTATAGCCTTGTTAATGATTTCATGTATACTTCATTGCTTGTTCTGATATACCAATGTATTTCTCGATTTCCATAATCTCCAAAGGAGAAATGGAGCTAAACCATTCAAAAATCTATCATGCATTCCTCTAACTGAGCACATTCTTGTGTTGAGCAAATATAACATTGTGTCTTCAACGGATTCAGTAAAATATGCAAGATCACAATCTGTGAGTGGGGCTAAACTCCATACTTCCTTTGCTACCCGACATTAAAAAAGGTGATGGATGGTTTCATCATTCTCACCACACATAGTGCAGATAGATTGTACCCTCATTCCCCATCTCAACAATTATGCATTTACCCCCAATCCCATGTTAACTAATCTCCACAGAAAGTGTTTTATCTTCCCCTGTACTGGTGCATTCCAGAGAAGCTTACAAAGAGATTGGAAGACAAATTTGTGGAGGATAAAGATTTTTCTTGATGAAGCAAATGATAGCCAGATCTTACTGTGTAAGTACCAAACTTAGTAAATCTCCATAATGGCCTATCAGGCTGGTTTAGCAGAGAAGATCTTAATGTTTTAACCAATGGAACATCATCTGGATGCAGCATGACTGTAAGTTTATGTTGACACCATTGATCACCAGAATCATCAAACAGGCTATTGACTGTGTTATCATTTTTTTGGACATCAACTGGTAATCTTGCTGGGGCTTATTGTTCATGAGGTATCCAATTTTCTTTCCACATTCTAACTATATCACTATTCCCAATTGTCCAATAAAGTCTTTTCTTGATCAACTGTATACCTTGATAAACACTTCTCCAACCGTGACTAGACCTAGATCTGACTTCTACATCTAATAAAAAAATAGAGGGAAAGTACTTTGCTTTGAATACATGACTTAGGAGAGAGTTTGGTTCATTTAGCATCCTCCAGCCTTGCTTTTCCAGCATTGCAATATTAAAACTTTGAAAATCCTTAAAACCCACACAACCTGTTGCTTTGGAGTTGGTAACCTTTGGCCAGAGATCCAATGTATTTTCATTATCTAAATATCAAAAATTCACACACACATATATATAAAAGGATGACGTGTCTAAAGCTATTAGAAAAATTAGTATTATTATTCACATAATAATAGAGGTGATAATATTTTTAATTAAAATTCTAAAGTGAAAAAATTGTAAACTCATAAATTAAAATACATAAAAATCAATATATAAAAGCATGTGACACAAACCGGGCGACTAAATGAGCTGTTGAGGGTACGGAGATACTACTTGCTACCGGTATACTCATTGTTACTCTATCTTGGCTCGTTGCTCCCCGTATTGGAAAGGTAAAACTAGGAGTGTTCATTTTAGGGATAAGAAACGAGTACAGATATTTAAAATTAGTAAGCATAACAAACCCGTAAAAGTTTGAGCCGGATATTAGTGGGTAAAATTCAAGTAAGAATTTTTTGTTAAGAAATTGGTTCGGATAGTTAAATTCATTATTCATTAATTCGTAAGAAAATAGATAATTTGGGTACTACGAACAAAATCTAAAACTTGCAATGAAATATTGTTTATTTGTAAATATCAGTTATGTATGAATTAAAATAGTTATAACAAATAGAATATGATATAATATATAGACTATTTAAGTTTTTAACATCTATAAATTTTATAAATTTGTTTAAACATAAGAAATTATATTTATTTAAAACTACTATTAAGCGTTATTAATCTTATAACATATATTAAAATTTTTAACTATAAAATGGGTGTACGAATAACTATCTTTACCCTATCTATATTTTTTTATAAATATTTTTGGCCTAAAAGGGTATAATTATTCATACGGGTCCTTACATGTAAATACGGGTCAGATACATAAAGAATCGGATAATTCGACCAAAATGCTCAGGCCTAGCTAAAACTGATGGCTTATAATAATACTAAATATTGACCTTTGTGTAGAAAACTGCAAAGAGTGGACTATACACATACTCTTGGGTGGTTTATGTGCTTTAACAGTAGTCATCTTCTTCAGCTTTGGAAGTTAAAAGAACTCATGTTCCATATTCTTGTCTTGTTCAAATCTGTGAATGAAATTGATTCAAAACAACATTTTGTAAAACAGGTAGTGTTGATGAGAAACAGGTGTGGACCATCACGTTATTTTTAAAGAAAGAAAGATAAGATGATTTTGTTAAGTAATAACATTTATCTTCTTCTTTTTTTTTGTTAAGTAATATCGGTTGATATATTTGTTTGTTTCTGAATAGCATAACTAGGGGGTGCGATTTCGGGTTAAATGGTTTGGTTCAAATTGGGTCATCGGTTTTTCGGTTTCTTATAAATTGTATGAATTGAACCAAATTGTAAAACGGTTTGGAACGGTTCGGGTATTTCGGTTTATTGTTTTGCATACCGATTTAACCGAAAATTTTTCAGTTTCCGATTTTAATTTTGAAAGTCGGTTATTTCATTTTAAATTTGGTGCTTTAACCCGAAATAACCGATTTCCGAAAACAATTACCAGTTGAAAACACAATCAGACTACAAACTTGTAAATCAGTAAAACACAATCAGATTACAAATTCTTTCTTCAATAAAAAACAATCACATAAGAAGCTCAAATTACAAATCTCAAAGGAAAAACAACAGTCCTAAAACACACACACATTAGTATCAATTACAAAGGTCTTTAAAAGTGCAAACACAAACCCTTAACTTGGCACAAAAATCAGACAGACCAAGTTTCCACTTTCCATGATCATATCAGAACCTGCATAACAGAAAACAAACAAAAATAAAACAATCATATTGAGACAAACACATACTCAAACAAAACCTGTAAGTCTGTAACACAAAATGCAAGTATGCAGACTCATAAACACATAATTAAACAATCAGATTGAGACACACACACATACTACATACTCAAACAAAGATTGAGACACAAACTGCATTTATGCAGACTCACAAACACACACTTAATCAACACACATACACAAACTTATAGACTCACTAACCTACATATGCAGATGCAACTATGCAAGTACCTTTGGACTGCATTCCTTAATCATCTTCAAACACTCAAGTTTGAGTGTTTTCAATCTTCCGATAAGCTGTATCAAAAAAGAGAAGAGAAAAACATGTGTAAGTAAAAGAAATTTAATGAAATAAAAAACAAAACATATTGGATTACCTAATGAATCATAAAATTCAATTTCTTCAATCATTTGGACAAGGTTTGCAAGTTTTTCATCTTGAATACTTGTCCTTAACCATTGTTGTAGACACACCAAAGCCTCAACCATGTGAGGATTCATACAACTTCTGTATGGATCTAATATACGCCCACTAGTGCTGAATGAAAATTCAGAAGCAAATGAAGACACTTAAATGGCAAGTACAACTCTTTCTATCTCAGATAATATAGGGTACTTCACACAATTTCTCCTCCACCATGCTAGAACATCAAAGTCTAATCCTAAATTGTTTTTTAATCTAGGGACAAGCTTCTCAAGTAAATATATGTCTAGCTCACTTGTAAACTCTTCATTCACTATTTCACTCTCCATCTTAGTGTACAAAGAATCCATCCTCTCATAACCATCATCATCTAATAAATCATATAGCATAGATTCATGCTCTGATTCTATCGGGTCACTTATTGTTCCTCCACTACTTGATGACCTTGTGCTTAGCCTTGAAGTTTATTCTTCATATAGTTGTCTCATGTTATTCTTGATAGATGTCCTAAGATGGTTACTCTCCAAACTGTCCTTCCCATAAAGCTTGTCAAAACACTTGCAATTATCACAAGAGGATTCATATTGAGTAACCCATCCCAATACTTCTCAAACTTAACCCTCATGTCTACTGCTTCTTTATTTAGTGCATCATCATTGTTGTTACTTAGTGTGATTAAGTTTCTCTCAATTTTCATAATTTCATTGTAACAAATTGAAGATGTAACTGTCTTAGAAGTAGAGAAGGAGATGGTGCAATTGAAGAAGATTTTCAGAACCTTGACCAATCTTTGGACTGCATCCCAACTTGAGATAGTTGGTGGACCAACACGTTTCTGTCTAGTTTCTTCAACTTCCATAAAGTATTCATTATACATCTTGTCCTTACATCTTGTCTAATGTAACTCCTAATTTCAAAGCTGCTGTCAACATAAGGTAGGTTGAATTCCATCTGGTAACACAGTCTAGTGTTAAGCTACCTCTAGAGTCCTTTCCTGTCTCAACACGCATCTGAAATGATGCCAATCTAGTACCTGACGACCTAACATACTTCACTGCATTTCTAATAGCAACTATGTATGTAAAAAAAATAGCAACTATGTTGTGATCTAAGGCAGACAAACCATCTCTCACAATCAAATTTAAAATATGAGCACAACAACGCATATGTAAATACACACCATCTTTCACTAATGAATTAGTGCTTTTCTGTCTCAAAGAGTCTGTGAAAAACTTCAGGGCTCTATCATTCTCTTTAGCATTGTCAACTGTGACAGTAGCACCTTCTCTATACCCTAATTTTCCAAACACAAGCTTAAATGTTCCGCAATAGTGTCTCCTTTATGGTTTGTGATAGGCTTGAAGCTGATGATCCTATTCTATAAGTCCTAATTTTTATCAATCCAATGAGCTGTGATAACCATGTAACTAACAGAAGTAGTGGGAGCTACCCAAATATTTGTTTTCATTGAAACCTTTTCTTATCACATCCAAACAACTTCTTCAAACTTTCCTTCTCCTTCAGAAACATGTCAAAAATGTATGTAGTAGCTGTCTTTCTACAATGTATTGTGTACATAGGCAGTACATTATGGCAGAACCTCCTAAACCCCTCTGATTCCACAAAGGAAATTGGCAGTTCACTCAACACTATCATCTCATTGACAGATTTCCTAAACATATATTTTTCATACTTAACAACTGCAACTAACCCCCCACTATCACCAGCCAACACCTTTTGAGATCAAGACTCTATAAAAGCCTTGTACAACTTGCACCTTTGGTTGTGATTTCTCATCGAATTTGTTCCTGTCTTCTTGGTATCACACCCAATTTCAATCCCAAAATACTTGCAGTTGCAGATTGTAGGATCATCCTCCTTTTGTACGAAACACTGCCACACCTCAGACCTATGTCCACTCTTCCTCCTTTGTTTGGGTGGAATAGAAGAACTGGACCTTTCAGTAGATGTCTTTCTTTTCTCACCCACAGGAAGTCTTTCCTCACCAAGTAAGTCATCATTGTTATCTTGAGAAGAGTGAGGATACATTTCCACTTCTACATTGTTGAATAATCCACACTATCATATTGCTACTAGCCTACTACTATAGTAGATTTCCCATACTAAATTAGACTAATAGTAGTCTAATAAGGAAGGTGATATTTCTTTATCACCTTCCTATAATCACAGACTTTACAATCATGATTTAGGTTTCATTAGTTTAGTTTATTAGACATTTAGGTTTTATTAATTTAGTTTATTAGACATTTAGGTTTTAGTAATTTTGTTATACAATCACATATTCACATACTTTACAATCACAAACTTTAGTAATTTAGTTTCATTAGAGATTCATAAACATTTAAGTTTTAGTAATTTAGTTATACAATCACATATTCACATACTTTACAATCACATACTTTATTAATTTAGTATATTAGACATTCACACACATTTAAGTTTTAGTAATTTAGTTATACAATCACATATTCACATACTTTACAATCACATACTTTAGTAATTTAGTTTATTAGACATTCACATATATTTAAGTTATAGTAATTTAGTTATACAATCACATATTCACATACTTATATTCTGTTGTTTAATCGCATTTCACATTTAACATAATTAGTCTACACTTCTATTATGTTGTAATTCATTTCAATGAACCTATCACTTTCAATTTCATTATCACATTAATCACACTTATACAAAATAAAAAACTAAAAGTCTAAAACAGAGACCCTTAATCAGATCATCATAGTTCATCAGTCATCACACATTCACACTCATCCTACATTGTTAATCACTATAAGTTATAACAGTATAACTTACCTTTATCCCTTTTGAATCTTTTGGCCTAGTTCTTATCTTGTTTCTTGGATTTCAAATAGCTCCAAAAGTGTCTAAATCCTTGCAAATAATAAAAAGTATGTGTTATAAACCACTTAAACAAACACAATTTATCGATTAAACAACAATTACACAAACTCCAAATACAAATACACAAAAACCCTAAATCCTAATTACAAAATTAAATCATGCATAAATAAGCCCTAAAAAATCGAAATCCATAAAATTGAAAAACCCAAAATTCAGGAACCCTTGCTAATTTATCAAACTATCAAAAATTCAAAATCAAATTATCAAACCCTGAAATCTTACTATGCATCAAACATATTACAACTACGCATGCACATTAAAGGTTACAGATAAACAAACGCCCAAAAAACCTCAAACCCTAGATGAACTAAAAGTCTAAAACAAAGGGATAGCAAAATTTACCTCGATCGAGAGAGAAGATGGAGGGGATGACGATTTCATTGTTCCTAGTTGGAGATTTGAAGAAGGAATCGAAGATTTGGAGAAAGAATATGAGGAGGCGTGATGAAGAACAAAATCCCAGCCTCTTAGGAGTTTTTTTTTATCAGACTTAAAAATGAATTTAGTATTTTCAAAAGGTATATATACTATTGGTTTTCGGTAACCAATCGAGTCGATAGAACCGAACCGAACCGATTCAGAAACCGATTTAATTTCACAAAGTCACCGATCAATTATTATTCTCGGTTTATGTCCGAACCGAATCCCCCACTATGCCGTTCGGTCCGGTTTGGTAGGTTCGGGTCGGTTTTTAATCCCAGCACTAAGCATAACCATTTTATGAAGAAATTAGTATTATTATGTCTACTTCAAATGTATTTTATAAAAGTTTTTGTATTTAGATATTTTTCATTTTGTAAATGGTAAATTATTTGTGAATGATAAAATGTAAATTGTTTGTACGAATAGTGAATTGTTCATGTGAATGAACAAAAATATTTATTTTTAAAATTAAAACGTACTTATTAATTCTCAAAATTAAGATGAAAACAGTCATTTTCCAAATTAAAACAAAAGAATATCCAAATTGCTTAAATACATTTAAAAAAAAAAAAAACTATCCAGTATGTGTGTTTTGCATTGGTAAGTATTTTTAATATATTGTTTCTATTTTGAAGCTACACTAAATATTTATTTTTGTCATTTGTAAGTTGTAACTTATAGACTATGGGTGAAAATATGTAAGGGGTCAATCTAGTGTATTAGTATCTTTTTTAAAATATAGTGGAATGTTTAGTTAATTTACATGATGCTTGTGTTTAAAATTTAACGTTTTCTTTAAGATTTTTGGTGTTGTGCTTTCACTAGAAATCACTTATCCATTCGCCACTAAATTATATTTAGGTTTCTAGATTCACATAGTAAATTAAAAAAATTTATAAGTTCCAATTTACTTTATGCTTCTCGATTGGCCACTTAATTAGACAAAGACTCCACTAAGTCGTCATGATTTGTTGGGAAGCAAAAGAATAGCGGAGACTTTATCAAGAGTTAGTTGAAAACGCATTAACTTGGAACTTACTTGGCAAGTCCAATGCTTCACTTTATATTTCTCTACTTATAAAATACCATTTTCATGCTAATGTAACAAAAACACAAATCAGTTAAAATGGTGAAATACAAATCATATGTAATTTTTGCTCTTCTTCTTCTATCTTTGCTTATGTTTATATGTTTTTCTTCTCTAATTGGTGTCGCCGAGGCTACACCTGCAGGTGGCGGTGGTGGCCCTCGCCATGGGCGTGTAGGTTAGTTTATACATTATTCTACGCCTGATCTTAACTTGTCCTATACATACACTATATTTGTTTTCTTCTTTTTTAAAAAAAATTAATTTTGATCTATGGAGCAGGTATAGTAATTATGGTCCATAGATCTAATTTTGATCTAATGAGAAAATAGTAAATGTGGCCACTTACTACTCCTCGCTATATAAGGTGTCTGTTTGTTAAAGGACCTAATCATCACTGTCGGTCCAACGTTTTTATTTGCCATCTACAAATTTGAAAAATATTTTTCTTATATATGTCAAAAAGTTATTCTTAATCAATTAACTGGACGGTTTGTTATGGTTCAAAAATTATAGTGACAAAAAATAAAACAAAATGTTTAACTAAAATATACTAAAATTGGTTTACCATCTTAAAAAACCTCTAATAAATATTATGTTAAAAAAATCAATAATTTATGATACTTATGATATAAACGTTTTAAAATTTCAACAAAATGTCCTCTATTTCAACATAAACCCTTTTATTTATTGAAAAGTGCCCTTTATTTCGACGAATATATACTCTAGGTGTTTGTTCGATCAAAAATCCTTTTATTTATTGAAAAGTGTATTTAATCGGTGGATTCTCTTGTTTATGCTTTAAACCGATCCTACTAATGATGTGAACTTGATCATGTAAATAGCTACACCAGGCTCGAAGTCCCGCAGAGGAAAAGGCACATAAGTCAATGAAAGTCTCATTTGAAGTGAGAGAGCGTTCAAAAAGCCACATATATATATCTAAATATATACAATTAAAGAGTCATTTTAAAGAACAATTTTACATTCATGCGGTATATTACATTTTTGCCACTCATTTTTATCTTCCAATTTTGAACTCAATAATGACATTTTAGTCAATATTTTTCAAATTAATTTTCAATAAATATTATTTATTTCTTAAATAAAGATTCTACACTACATATAAAAAGATATTATATCATTTAAAATAAATTCTATTCTAATATATTCCCATTTATTTTGATTGTATTTATTATATCCAAAAAATTCACTTTATATCTCTAAAATTTGTTTTCAATAAATATGCTCAAAATAAATTTAAGAATACATTATTTATTATGCAATTATATTTTTATGTGCAAAAAATATATTTCGTATACGAAATTTTATTTAAAAATAAGATAAGTTAATTTAGGTAAGTTTCTAATCTTAGTTCATTTTTTTAAAAAAAATATCTGAAAACTACAGTAAAAATATTGTATTTCATTTATATTATATGGTTTTAATTTTATCTATTGTAAATTAACACAAGTGATACATGCAATTAATATGATGTTATATTAAAAATTAAATATATATTTATATATATATAAAAGATTTTATATATTTAGACTAAATCAATCATATATCACAAATATATATAACAGTTGAAGAATACCTTTATAAAAGTAAATTTTGATTAATGTGGAATTTTAAAAATATATTCTAATATATTTCCATTTATTTTATTTATATTTGTTTTATTTTAAAATTTAAATTTATCTCTTAATATTTTTTTTCAATTAATATGCTATAAATAAAATTAAGAATACATTATTTATATGTAATTATGTTTTTATGTGAAAAAATAATATTTCATATATAAAATTTGTTTTTATAAATAAGATAAAAGTTAATATATTAGGTAAGTTTCTATCTTAGTTTTTGTTAAAAAAAAATTATTCTTTGAAACATAGAGTAAAATTATTGTGTTTCATACATATTATGTGGTTTTAATTTTATCTATTATAAAATAACATGATACATGTAAGTAATATGATGTTATATTATAAATTAAATATGTATATAAGACTTTATATATTTAGATTAAATCAATTGTATATCACAAATCAATATAACATATGAAGAGTAACTTTATAAAAATAAATTTTAATTAACGTGATACATTACAAAACTTACTATTTATTTTTGTCTTTAAACTTGAATTCATTAATTAATGGCAGTTTAGTAAAAGTTCTTTAAGGATGAGACATCAATATATATATATATATATATATATATATACACATATATATATATATATATATATATATATATGGTCATAAAAATAAAAAATTTCAAATATATATAAATTAAAAAATAATATATCATTAATAAAAAATAATCAAAATATATCAACTATATGAAATCATTTAGATATGATGCATGACGAATTATGATTATATCTAATAAAACAATGAATATAATCATTTAGAACAATATTTTCTGGTGAGTGTTAGAATTATATATATATTTTTTGATTAAATGTTAAATTTATATATCAGACCAAAAATTTAATATTTACAGTTCATGTATCTGAAGAAAAAACATGGAAATCGGTAAAGTGGAAAAGAGGGGGGTCGTTGTGGTGTGGTACAAGGATGCCTCGTTAAAATATGGCTCTAGAAAACCCAGTGGGACAAAACTAGAGTCAGGAAAAAGAGTACAGTCCTTTATACCCTGCGAGACCCAAGACAGAACGAGAAACTGGGAATAGCAAGAAGAAGAAACACATGGAGAAAGCAGAGCTAGGACACTAGGCCAAGTAAGATGCCTAACGAGTAACCAATGTTGCATATCGAGATTCGGGTGCATACTGAAGACTCGCTATACGGTCGGATATACAACGATTGATAGAGACTCGTAACGTGGTCGGTGAACGGGGTGATTTCCCGTGAATGCGGTTATTCTGCTCCCGCCAAAGATGATAAATGGTTGCTTGCAAGAGGAGTCGAAGAAGAGCTCGGTCTTGGCAATGGATGGAGTGACGTCGAAGGGCAAAGAGAGTGAGTGACCAATCTGGTGAAGCATTCCGGCGAAGGATGGAGGTAACTAGGGAGTCCCAAATCGTGAAGGAGTAAGGACAAATGTTAGAATTATTTATTTAAGATCATTGATTATTACAAGTTTAACATCAAAATATTTAATAAATGTATTAGAATATGTAGTACATAAAATATAAAATATAAGATTGTTAGTTTTAGAATCATGATTTTTCTATATTCTACACCAATATCATACAAATTGCTACATGAAACTAAATAAGTTTTTTAGTAACAATTTAATATAAGTAATATATATATATATATATACTAAATTCTTTGAAAAAGTGTTGATACTTTTTATTTAACTTAAAATATATGATTTATTTATAAGGGAATTTTCGTTCAACTGAGAAATAAAAGGTATAAAAATAAGTTTTTGATAGTTAAATATCATTATATATACATATATTATATGTATGATCATATCTTGTGTTTTGTTAAGTAAATAATATTAAATATATAATAAAAATAATAGACAATAATTTATACCGTTATATGTATAATATATAATTTTTATAATAAATTAGTTTTTCTGACACAAATTCACAATATACAAAAATATTTTTATAAAAAATATTATACTATTTATATTAAAGTAAAACACATACAACCATTTAAAATTATAAATCGTACTAAATTTATAATTAATGCAATATCCAAATTTTATACAGTTTTATGCTAGTCATAAATATATTCATATTCATCAACAATAATATATTCATATTCAACAATACAAAATAAAATTTATATAAATTGATACAATATACCTCATATTTATCGTATTTATTAAATAATAATATTGGTTATATTAAACTACAAGTCAATATTATCAAACTACCATATACATATTGAAATTTTAATAACAATAACATACATAATTTAATTAGTATCATTGTATGAATATTCTATAACTAATTGTTTACATAACAAAATACATTAATATAATTTGTGAATTTTATTAATTTTTAATAAAGTTTGTGAATTTGTGAATTTTATTAATATAAATTAATACAATTTGTGAATTTTATTAATTTTAATTTTTAAACATCATTAACTGCAACTAATTTAATAAGTCAAATATCATATTGCATAATATGAATATTCAAAATACTATATAACTTAAAATTTTGACATAGACATTTTTTTTTTTAAATGTCACTTAAAATAGAATAAAAAATCATAAAACATCACTTAAAATGAAAAAAGAATATATCAATATCAAATAACTATAAATATTTTGGATATTTAATATCGATTAAATCAAATATTCTGGATCTATTGATAAAAGTTTTCTTTTATCACAATTATATTTATTTAGAAAATATTAATAAACATTATTAATCTTATAACATTTTTTAAATTTTTTAATTATCATAATGAGTATGTCAAAAAAGAAAAGAAAAGAATAACTATCTTTACCCCATACATGTATAATTACTCAAACTGACCTTTACTTGTAAGTACGGATGAGATGCGTAGAGGATCGGATAATTCCATCCAAAATAATCAGGCCTAGGTAAAATTGATCAAGCTTTTTGTATAAGGGGTTTATAATAATTATGAACTTTGTGCAGAAAACTGCAAAGAGTGGACTACACATACTCTTGGGTGGGTTATGTGCTTTAACAGTAGTCATCTTCTTCAGATTTGTAAGTAAAAAGAACTCTCATGTTCCATGTTCTTGCTTGTTGAACTCAAGTGAATGAAACTGATTTGAAACAACATTTGGTAAAAACAGGTAGTGTTGACTAGAATCAGGTATGGACCAGCACGTTATTGGGCAATCTTGTTTGTGTTTTGGTTTCTTGTTTTTGGTATTTGGGCTTCACGTTCTCACACTTCTTCTCACTCTTAATTCTCATTCTTGTTGTCTTGCTCTTTTTTTTGGGTCTCTGTTTATGTCAAATTGTCAATATCGGTTTACAATCTTTTCTTGAAGAAATTTTTTTTTGTACAATTAGTAATTCCCATTAAATAAAAAGATGAATGTTATTACTTAACAAAATCATCTAATTTTTCTTTCTTTATTTTGTTTTAGCCGGTTTAGTTATTTTGTACAAAACAAAATAAAGAAAGAAAATATGATTTTGTTAATAAATAACATCCATCTTCTTCTTTTGTTGGTTAAGTAATATATATATTTTTTTCCCTTCTAGATAAAAGAACAAAAACAAACAAAAAACAGACAATGCAAACCGAAACTGGCGAAGACGCGAGAGGAACAACCTAAACTCAAAACAACTGATCAAACTCTAAAAGAGAAACCCAAAAGAGAAAAGCTACTGCAACGACTGGAGCTAGGGAAGAGAAGGAAGAACACTACTATCTAAGACAAGCTTCCAAGGGAGACGGAGATAGGACATCCGTCGAGAAACCACAACCGACGAGCACTGACGAGACCGAAAGAAAGCTCAAAAACCAGCTTCAAGGGCAAGAAGTAGATGATCGAAGATGACTGAGCAAGAAGCGGGAACCACCCAGCGAACGATGAAAGACCGAGGCCAAACCAGCTGAGAAGAGCATCACCGAGAAAATGCGAGAAGAGAGGAGCAGCTCTGGTCGGAAAATGAGTCAACAGAGCCTAACCGACATATCATTATCTCAAACCACACAACTACGACGAAGCTACAAAATAAAACCGGAGATAGCAAATGCCAAGAAACCAGAAAAACAAGCCTACACTCGCAAGGGGAGGAGACTAGAGAAAAACGCAACCACTGCCAGATAAGAAACACAAAAACAACGGACCAGAAGACGACAAACACACAAAGCTCCAACTAGACAAACCAAAACCCAAACCCAGAACACAAACCGAGACCTTGACGGAGACTAACCACCCAAAACCAACAGCCTTGACCGGAGAAGAGCAGCGACGACTAGGGAAAGAGACTTTGACCAGCGACTTCTACGGCGGGTAAGAGCTCGCCAAACAAGATCCAGAGCAGAGAAGGCATAACAGAAGCCAAAAAAGAACGACAAAAGAGAAAAAATCCAGGTGGGAGGAGGTCCTTAGCCGAACATCGTAACCCAAGCTAAACCGTCGAACCGCCGTCGGAGAGAGAAGCCATAAAGACAACGACAAAACCCTAGGTTAATCTCGAGGATCAGGAACAATCGGTGAAGAAGATCGCCAAATCCCAAAACCAAGCGAGACAACCTGTCATCTCTGACAAGACGCAAATTTGACCAACAGAAGCACCAAAAAAGAGGCACGGCGATGCTAGACAGAGAATCCAAGAAAACAAAAGATGAGACCGCCAGAAAGTCACTGTAGACCACCGCACCAGAACTAAGGCGAAGGAGAGGAATACAAAAGCGAAAAAAGAAAAGAAAGGGAGGCGACACCGACATAGTCACAGTGCCGCCGCCAGCGAGATTAGGTTATCAACGGTTCGTTCTTGAGTTCGAGAGAGAGAGAGAGTTCGTTTAAAAAATAGTGTTTTAAAAAATCTAGACAAACAGAGAAATCTAGAGAGATAGTTAAAAATTAAAACCCGGTTGGTTAAGTAATATCGGTTGATATATTTGTTTGTTCTGGAATGAAGAAATTAAAGGTATCGTGAGTCGTTCCTATAGCTCAACGGAAACCTAATCATTTCTCCCAATCCGGTCATGGCGGTGAAACTCCGGCCAGCTCTTCTTCCTCACCAGATCCAAAAACCTCGGTGGGTGGTGGTGACAGTGGCAGTCACCGTTACTTCGAAAGTTGTTGTCGGGTCACTGGCTGTTGGTCTCCTCCGGCGAGTTAACAGCAAAAATCGGCGGTATCATGTTTGTTGAAGGGTTCCCTTTGCAGCTAGGTTTCTGGGATTAGTATTTGGGCCCGGGCCTAGATCTGTCCTTGAAAGCCCAATTTTAGATTATGATTTGATTGTTTTAAGTTGTTGTTTTGTTCTTGTTGTTGGGTTTAAACTTGTAATTGGGTTATATATGAAAATATTAATAAAAGTAAATCCTTTACAAAAAAACAAAATAAATTTTTGTAATTTGGATTGATTTAAAATTCTTAATTAAAGTGGCTTAATAATTGATTTAAATATAGTTTTTACTTTTTTGAATTTATTTATTCACCAAATTTAAATTATTGTAAGAAACTATATAAAATTTCTAATTCAAATTAACTATAAAATTTATGTATATAAAAATAAAAAACATCCAAAAATTCATTACTCCACTAAATTACACAACTTAATATTTAAAATCAATTTTTCTATGAATATATTAGTACATATGATCACACATTTATACATAACTACATATTTAATAAAATAGTCGTAAGTTTGAATATCAATTCGGGTTTCGGTAATGAAAGTGAGAAATCAGAATGCTGTTGGAAACAGAAGACTGAGAGCAAATCAGGAAGCTGATGGGAACATGAGTCTAAATGCCGAGGAACAAATCAAGCATGAATCTCAGAGTACAACATGCATATAAGAAGGAAGATCTGGAACATGAAAAGATATTAACATACAAGAAGATATTATCAAAGAAAGAGTTTAACAAGAAGATATTTCGGGTTGAGGATATCTCATGAAGATATTATTGTTAAGATAAGAGTTTGTTGTAAATGGATTAGGGTTCGGGGTAGTTAGTATATAAAGGGTCTAAAGTGTTATGTGTAGACTAACACTTTAGATCTTTTACTTGACTAAGATAAAAATGGCGATCATAATCAGGGAGCTGTTTTGTGGTGAGTGTTCTAGACTTTGAGTGGGTGAGTTTATTAAAATGGGTAGCCTTAGGAAAAGTTTGTGTTTTATTAAACGATTAAGGTGACAATCAAGAAAGTGTTTTGGATTGTGTAAAACCTGTTTGTGTTAGTTTTTGTAAAAGATTAAACAAACAAAGTTTAATAAAGAGTGATTTTGTAGTTAAAACATATTGTTGTTTGGGTTAGTTACTACTCTCTATACACTAACAGGTAACAAATGTTCGCAGGGGCGGACCCACTTAGTGACCCACTTAGTGCAATGTGGGTTCACCTGACACCACATAAAATATATATATATTTTTAATTTATATACATTCCTTTGTATCGATCGAAGGAAGTAGAGAGAGCTGACACCTTTAATAAAATTCCAGCTCAACTCTTATTGTATTATGACACCTAACTAAATTGTTATGAAGCCCATTAGTCTATTTTTAAAAGAAAAAATCGAAGCCCAACTTTAAATAAAAGGAGAAGTCATTAGGTTGGATTAAAATTTTTCCCTACCCTTTTTTACCATCATCGTTACATTTGTTTCTTTTTTTTATTTGTTCTGAAAATTTATCATAGAAAATAATAGAATTACATAAACGTTTTTACTCAACTTTATTTCTCTATGCCGTATTAAAACCAGGTTTATACAAGCTCTTTAATTTTGTTTTCAGTGATTCTAATTTCTTTAGTAGTACTAGACTAGTTAGATTTTGATTCTCTTTGAAAGTCTTAAATTTTCTGGTTTTTTTTGTTATTGTTTGATAAGACTAGTTTTTTTTTTACAACAATGCTAATATTAAAATTCCTGCAAATTCATGATTGATTCAATGTTATTATATTCTTCAAGGAGTTTCAAGCATTTTTTTAATGGAGTATTATCATGTTTATATTTGTAGGTGAAATTATGATAAATTTTTGAAAAAGAAAGCTCCATCTTCTTATCAAAATAATTTAGATGATTTACCATGGGATCCTGCTGATCGAAAAAAATTATCAGAATATCATCCAAACCAAAGAGACGAGGTAATTCGCAAATACTGGTTAAGAGGTCCATGCCAACCTCGTGGTCATATTTTTATACAAACATCGATAGGAGGAGTTTTAAGATGATTTAACCCTGCTTGGTTTGATATGTATAGTAGATGATTAGAGTATAGTGTTCAGAAAGATGCAACCTTTTGCCTATTTTGTTTCTTGTTTAAAGACAATGCTGGTAAAGGTGGAAAAAATGATGCATGGACTAATGAAGGTTTATCTAGTTGGAATGAGTTTCAAAGAATTCCAGAACATGTAGGAGCTGTTAATAGTTTTCATCGAAATTCATTTATGAAGTGTGAGAACTTGATGAAACAATGTCAGTCTATCAAGCATGCTCTCCATAAACAAGATGATATCACAAAGAATGAGTATCGGGTTCGGTTGAATGCTTCAATTGATGTTTCCAGATACTTATTGCATCAAGGTTTACCTTTTCGTGGTCCTGATGAGACAGATGAATCAACTAATAGAGGTAACTTTGTGGAACTCTTAAAATACACAGCTGACCAAAATGAATGTGTGAGTAAGGTTGTTTTAGATAATGCTCCTGGAAACAATCAGATGACATCTTCAAAGATCCATAAAGATATTGGACATTGTTTTGCAGAAGAACTAGTCAAGTCTATTATTGAAGAAATTGATCATGATGTTTTTGGATTACTGGTTGATGAGTCTGCTAATGTTTCTAATAAGGAAAAAATGGCTGTAGTTTTTTGCTTTGTTGACAAAAATGGGGTAGTCAAAGAGAGATTCATAAGTATTACTCATGTGAGCGAGACATCTTCCTTAGCTTTGAAATATGCTATTGATTCATTGTTTGCTAAATATGGGTTGAGCATTAAAAAGGTAAGAGGACAAGGTTATGACGGAGCAAGTAATATGAAAGGTGACTTCAATGGGCTAAGGTCACTAGTTTTGAGAGAAAATACATCAGCATATTATGTTCATTGTTTTGCTCATCAACTTCAGTTGGTTGTTGTTGCTGTGGCAAAGAAACATTTTAACGTTGGATATTTCTTTGATATGATTTCTCTATTGTTGAATGTGGTGGGAGGTTCTTGCAAAAGAAAAGATATGATTCGAGAGCATCACAAAAAAGAAATAAAAAAAGGAATTAGCAATGGATATATCGGTACTGGAAAAGGATTAAACCAAGAAATTTCTCTTCAAAGGCCAGTAAACACTCGTTGGAACTCTCATTATAAAACTCTCTTGCGTTTGGTTGAGTTGTTTTCTTCAATTATTGGTGTGCTTGAGTATATTCAAAATGAAGGTGTGGAAGATTCGAAAAGACGCCAAGCACATGGCCTCCTCAAGTACTTCCATAGTTTCGATTTTGTATTTATTTGCAAATGATGATACATCTTTTAGGGCTCACTGATAGTTTGTCTATGGCTCTACAAAGAAGAGATCAAGATATTTTGAACGCTATGTCATTGGTGGAATCAACTAAGAGATAATTGCGGAATTTTCGGGATGATGGGTGGAATTTTCTCATGATTAAAGTTTCTTCGTTTTGTGAGAAACATGATATTGAAGAGGTTGACATGGAGGAAGATTTTCTTGATTCGAGAAAACGGCGAAAAAAATCAGGAGTAACAAAAATGCATCACTACAAGGTCAATTGCTTATATGTTGTTATGGATTTGCAACTTCAGGAGTTTAAAGATCGTTTTAACGAGGTAAACACTGAATTGCTTATTTATGTTGCTGCTTTGTCAACTATTGATTTATTCTCTCAGTTTGACCACTCAAAGTTGATGAGGTTATCTAAGTACTATCCAGACGACTTTAGTCACATAATGTGTCTATCTCTTGAGCAAGAATTAGATATCTATATTGATAACGTTCGAAGCGATGAAAGATTCAATCATCTAAAGATTCTTGGTAAACTTTCTTGTGTGCTTGTCAAAACACGAAAACATTTATCACATCATCTGGTTTATAGGCTTTTGAAGTTGATTTTGATATTGCCGATTGCTACTGCAACCGTTGAAAGAAGTTTTTCAGCAATGAAAATCGTGAAGACAGATCGTCGCAATCGTATTGGAGACCAATTTTTGAATGATTGTTTAGTTTGTTCTGTTGAGAGAGATGTTTTCCAGACTATTATGAACGAGGCCGTGATGAAAAGATTTCAAAATATGAAAGAACGTAAGATTCTTTTGTAAAATTATTAGTTTTTCTTTATTTTTTCATTGACTTTATTTTATTATTTTATTGCGTTTTTCATATTTAAATTTATTATTTTTTAATTTATAATAATATTTTAGTTATTTCTCGAACCCACTAAAAAAAATCATGTGTTCGCCACTGCCTGTTCGGGTTTGAGTATCCAAACTTTTAAAAAACAATAACTATTAGCATATTTTATATTTTTGGTTTGGATATTTTTATTTAAGTTCGGATTTTGGGTTTTAAGTATTTTGCCCACCTTATATGTGACTCCGCTATAAACCACGTGACTCCACTATGAACCACTTATGCATTCGCCACTTAATTATATTTATGTCTCTATATTCACATAGTAAGTTAATTAACTTTTTAAGTTCCAATTACATTATGCTTCTAGAACAAATACTCCACAAAGTCGTCATGATTTGTTGGAAAGCAAAAGAATAGCAGAGACTTAATTAATAGTTGGTTGAAAACGCATTAACTTGGAACTTACCGAGCGAGTCCAATGCTTCACTTTATTTTTTTATTTTTTTGTCATATGAATTATTAATAATAACCGATATATCTTATAAAAGAGAAAATTCCCAAAAATACATGAACTATTGAAAATTTGGAAAAAATACACAAATTATTTTGGTTAGTGGTTTAATACACAAAATATAAAAAATTTGTTTTTAATACACGAACTCTCAAAATTTGTAGAGTTTCAATAGCGCAGTTAACAGACGTTAATTCAATTAACTCTGGTTAATTAAGTCCGTTAACCTTTAACATTTTGTGGTTAAGTGAAATCAAAATGCCGAAACTAACTTTATTCAATTGAGGATTACTTTTTTCCCCAAATCGATTTTGGGTAAGAACCCTAGAAATGTGGCTTCATCAGATCTTTCAAGATTTGTGTTTGTTAATTCGCACATGAAAATTTAGATCTCGAATCTTGATCTTGATTTCTCAGTTTGGTTCTATTTCCTAGTTTATGAAGTATTCATATTTTGTTTTTCTCTGTTTCAGACAATAGAGAGAGTGGAAGTGAGAAATCAATTGTGCTTACATTCTGATTTGCAGCATCAAACTTTTTCATTTCTTCTGGTTTGTTAGGAATTAGAATTGTGTCCCTTTCTTGCCTGACGTGTTAGAAATCAATCGTTGTCTAGTTCTTTTTTTCCTGGCCAAATATATATTCATCGTTTCACCTCCAACTTTTTATCTTTTGGAATTGTGCAGCATTACTCAGAGTTACCTGATATAAAACGTGTAATTGTGAACACACATGCTATTGAGCCACATGTAATACCTCTGAAACAATTTTTAGTTGCTAAACTTATGTATGGTCAAACTGTTGAATATCACTCTGCTCAAAATGTAGGCCCTTGTTGAGTTTTTTGGTACTCTTTCTAGCGATTGGGCTATGGAGTGTATGAAGGATCTTTTGCTGGTTAACTTGAGAGGCAACCTGTAGATAATTGTTCAGGTAAGTGGTGTGTGGTATGATGATGTTTTTTTAATGTGTCATTAACCTGTCCATATATTTGAAGGCTTGCAAGGAGTACTGCGAGCAACTTGGTGTTGATGCATGTATTAAGCTCTTTAAGCAGTTCAACTCATACAAAGGGCTATACTTTTTCTGTTTTGTTAGGAATTTGAGCTTTAGGAAAAGCTATATTTTTGTTTCAATGTTTGTTTGGTTAGATAAATTCTTGGCAATATGATGACAGATGCAGTTTTTGTATCTTTTGGCGTTTGAAAATTAGTCATGTCTTGATTCTCCAAACTTAATTGTTCAACTAAATGGATGATTATGGGTTGTAGTGTGGGTAATTTAGAATATGCAACAGATATATCTCCTCAATTGGGTTGTTTCATTTTGTCAAAACTCATAAGGATTCTAATGCTAGCTGGTTAATGTAAATGTACACTTTCATTTGTTTTGCTACGGTTTGATAATGTATTGTTTAATACATCAATTGCTCCTCTACTTAAACGGGTGGTTAATATGCAGGGATCATTCACCAGTATTAGGATGGCTGTACCTTCAAAGTTGCCCAGATTCTCTAATCAGGTAGGCAAAAGAAAAAAATTAGCTATATCTAGAGCTATTGTTAAAGACCCTAAAGTGTTGTTACTCGATGAAACAACAAGTGTTAAAGAGCTATTCGTTTTGAGATTCATTGTAAAAGTTTCCAGTCTTTGTGTCACTAAAACAATATTGTTTAATCATCATCTTCACTTTCATCACTATATGAGAGTAAAGCTAAACCTATAGGACATTTACCTACGAAATCTGTTGACACATAATCTAAAGAAGCTTGAACAGTGTCTTTCTTCTCTTCCTCTGTCTCTTAAAAAACAATCTTCTTCAATGAAAACATTGAAACAAAGTTCACAAACCAAGGTTTGTAATTTCAAATAGAAGAACTAATCCAAAGATGTTGCAAATGAGTGAAAAATTAACTATGTTTGAATCGTTCGTTGAACTCAGCATTCTTCTTGTCTTTGTTCTCTTTTGAAATCTGAAATTTGCAAAGTCCAATGAAATTCATTCAAGTGCAATTTTCATGGAGACTAACAATGAAGAAATGGAGAAAACAAACCTCTACAACGCTCTATCTCTCTGGAATGTTCCATCTTCAACTCTTTCACTTCTTTCTTTCTTCGAATTATCTAACTGGTTTCACAAATTCAATTGCCCATAATGAAAACACAAAATTGAAATCTACAAAAACTAAGGATTCAATAGAG
This sequence comes from Iberis pinnata, assembly GCA_900406425.1. Lineage (NCBI taxonomy): Eukaryota > Viridiplantae > Streptophyta > Magnoliopsida > Brassicales > Brassicaceae > Iberis > Iberis pinnata. The sequence continues at coordinate 6,866 of OVBE01001453.1, read as the reverse complement.
AATGAAAACAAAAAATCAAAATCTACAAAATCGAATTAGTAACCTGATAGGCTTTACTGATTCTTCAACCATCTTCTTCCTTTCGTTATTATTGGCTTCACTTAACCATAGAAGATTAAAAATTAACAGACATAATTGACCAGAGTCAATTGAATTAACGTCTGTTAAATGCGCTGTTGAAACTCTACAAATTTTGAGAGTTCGTGTATTAAAAAACAAATTTCTTATATTATGTGTATTAAACAGCTAACCAAAATAGTTTGTGTATTTTTATCCAGATTTTCAATAGTTCGTGTATTTTTTGGGAATTTTTCCTTTATAAAAAGAGATATATCAACAAAACTCACAAATTTTGACCATCTTAACTTAAAATTTCAAGAATCAAACTCGATATAACGAGAGTAAAAACCCGATAAAATTGGAGTCAAAGATGATACACACAAAAAAAAGAGTTAGAAAAGCAAGATAGAGTAAAGAAAAAAAAGGCAAGATAAGCGTCGAACACTCAAAAGCAACAAGGAAAGCCATTTAAAACATCAAAGCTAGGAAGATCAAATCCAGAACATGCTGCTAACTCCAATGAAAAGTCAGACCAATGACCAAGCACGAGAATCCTCTTATAGTGAATAAATCTAGAATAAATTACATTCAAGTGTACTTTATCCTAAAGTATTTTCACTTTTGTGGACTTTGTGTTTTCCTTTCATCTTAGTGCACTTTCACTTTGTACAAAATACCATTTTGTCCTTGAAAATGTGAGAGAGAAAAAAGAAGTGGTATTGATGTGATGTTTTTATTTTTCCTTCTCAATCTTTAAATTAATTAATTGATAATATATATATATATATATATATATATATTTTAAAAAATATAAATTATGCCAAAATTTATATTTTTTTGTACTCTATAAACAGAAATTTGTTTTTTTTTATTTAGACACAAAAAACAAGTTTTATAACGTCTGTGTACAAGATGTTTTATGTACACGACGCTTTGTGTACATGATGCTTTGTGTACACGACGCTTTGTGTACGTGATACTTATTATTCGAGTGTACACAATGATGATGCAATCTATGTACAACTTCGTGTATAATGCAACATGTATATAGCGTCGGGTACACAATGGATGTGTACACGATGCTTGTGTACATCATGCTAATGATTATATGTACACAACAATAATGCAGTCGTACACAATGATAATGCATTCTATGTAAAATTTCGTGTACAATGGACGTATAATTATTAGATGTACACAATGATGATGCAGTCTATGTACAACGCCGTGTATAATGTAGCATGTACCATCACGTACACAATAATGTGTACACTATGCTTGTGTACATCATGCTAATGATTATATGTACACAACAATAATGCAGTCGTACACAATGATAATGCATTCTATGTAAAATTTCGTGTACAATGGACGTATAATTATTAGATGTACACAATGATGATGCAGTCTATGTACAACGCCGTGTATAATGTAGCATGTACCATCACGTACACAATAATGTGTACACTATGCTTGTGTACATCATGCTAATGATTATATGTACACAACAATAATGCAGTCGTACAAAATGATAATGCAGTCTATGTACAATGTCGTGTACAATGGACGTATAATTAGCACGATGTACACAAGCATTGTGTACATAATATTTTGTACGTAACGCTTTACACATGCTGCATGATACGCGAGATTGCATACACAAACATCACGTACATGACGTTATATACATGCAGGATGATACACGACATTGTACACAGACTGAATAACCACTGTATAAACATGTATATACCGTCGCGTACACAATGACGTGTACACGATGCTTGTGTACATCATGCTAATGATTAGATGTACACAATGATACTGCAGTCGTACATAATGATAATGCAATCACACACAATGATAATGCAGTCGTACACAATGAAAATGCAGTCTATATGCAATATCGTGTACAATGGACATATAATTATTATATGTACACAATGATGATGCAGTCTATGTACAACGTCTTATATCATGCAATATGTACATAGCATCATGTACACATGCTGCATGATACGCGAGGTTGTACACACAAGCATCATGTACATGACGTTATACACTTGCTGAATGGTACACGACATTGTACACAGACTGAATAATCATTATGTACATCGAATAACTAGCATCATGTACACAAAATGTTGTGTATACAAACGCCATGAAACTTGTTTTTTTTCCTGTGTCCGAATTAAACAAAAAAAGTGTCTATTTATAGAGTATAAAAAGTTAAGAATTTTGGTATAATTTTTAGTTTTTTTGGATATATATATATATATTCAAGTAATTGGTTTTTAAAGATTGGAGGTGAGAAAAAAAAGAAAATGAGAAAATCCGACACATGTCAGGAGAGAGAAAATGGTAGAGTGTAATTAAATAGAAAAATAAGGGTATAATAGAGAGAAAAAGTTTATCTTTCTTCTCTAAAGTACACCAAAATCACAAAGTCACTTAAAGTGTAAATATTTCTCACAAAGTACACATTCATGAAAATTACTCATAAATCTACCTCTATGAAGAAGAACTTAGAGACTGTTATTCCAGATCAAAGGCTCCTAAACGACGTAAGAACACCAATAGTGATCGGGGAAAGATCGAAGTAGAACTCTTGTGAGAGAATACCGGGAAACGCCAATAAAAAGAATTCTCGCAGAAGATAGGCTTCAAATAGCACAAATCGTCATCAACAAACGACAGTTATGGATCAAAGTTGAAAAGGCACTACTGGAGCTTAAGCTAACAAGAACAAAACGATAGCAACCCACTAAATAAAAGAAGTCCCAGAACCTAAAACCAATGAGATACCGAACACAAGACCAAACCCCTCTTTCTAAACTCGCTGCAAAAACACACCACCCAAATGACTAAAGTAATAACAAGCCAACCGAGAAGCAACAGCCAACCAACCAAACAACCACCACAACATTAACAGATCTGCAAAAGCAGAAGGCATCAGAAGACTAACCGACGAGAAGATTTGGATCGAGCAGAAACCACCACCGAGAGAGATCCGACCGGCAAAGGCGGCGGAGAGGGTAGTGGAAGGGAGAAAAGGAACATGCACCGAAAGACCTCCAGAATAAGAACCATATATCAATCGGAGACTGTAATACATATGATATAAATATTAAAGGGCCCAATAGGATTTCCTAATGGGATTGGGTTTTGGGGCATTATATAAGGGGCTTTAGGTTATTGTAAAGAATAACACTTTTATTAATAAAGAAACCCTATAGCGCAGGGATTTGCCTCAATTCGTTTCTCTATTTCTTCTAACCAAAAATCGCAGGAAATTTTACAACAATTGGTATCAGAGCGAAGTTGTGAAGATCGATGTCTAGGAAGGGCTCTCTTAAGTTCGATATCGCAAGATTTGATGGGAAGGGAAAATTTGGTTTATAGCAAAGGCGAGTGAAGGATCTTCTAACACAACAGGGGATGACGAAAGCTTTATTGGATTCAAGACCAGAGAAGATCACAGAAGATGAATGGGAAGAGATGCAAGACGAAGTTGTTTCAACGATTCGTTTATGTCTATCAAACGACATAACACATTAAGTTATGGACCTCGCAACTTGTAAAGAGATATGGGAGAAGTTTAAGAAGATGTATATGTCGCGATCACTGTCCAGTAAGCTATATCTCAAGCAAATGTTGTATGGGCGTAAGATGCATTCAGATGTGGATCTTGTGGCACATGTAAATACCATCATCAGCGATCTTGCACGTGTACACGTGAAAATTGAGGACGAGGATCAAGCCATGATCCTGTTGTGTTCTCTTCCTCTTCAGTATGAGACGTTGGTCACAACTCTTACAGTCGGCAAATAGACTATAAAGCTGGAGACAGTTGCTGCGACGTTAATCGGTCACCATGAGAGACGGCAACATACAAGTTCTTCGGAACAGTCTCAAGGAGATGGATTGTATGTAAAATATAATCAGGATAAAGGGAAGCAGAAAAAAACGGATGGAAACAAAAGAAAATCAAAGCAGAAGAACAAGGACAAAGCTGTATGTTTTGGATGTGGGCAGAAGGGCCACTTCAAAAAGGAATGTCCTACCAAGAAGAAATCTGGAAACTCAGTAAACATGGTTCAGAAAGAAACATATTCAGAAGGATCAACCAATTACAACATGTTAGCAGTCACATCAGGAAATCATAAAGATTCTTGGATCATGGACTCAGGTGCATCATTCCATATGACTCATAACAGAGATCTATTTGAGACATATAAGAGTGGAAACATATGAACTATTCTGTTGGCATATGACAGACCCTGTACTATCATCGACGTTGGACAGATCAAATTTTGGATGCATGATGGCGTAATCAGAACATTAACTGACATTAAGCATGTTGCAAAGGTGAAGAAGAATTTGATCTCCTTAGGTACACTTCAGAGCAACAGATACAAATTCGTTGGAGAAGAAGGAGATGGCGTTCTGATATTACTCGGTTTTAATGCATAATAGTGGGCATTTATGTTTGATATTCTGCATTATTTCAAGTGTTTTCATTGCATATTTGGTAGAATTTCAGTATTCTAGGTGTCCGGGTCGAATCGGAGCAAAAACGATGCATTTCAGGAGGTTTCAGAAGAATTAGAAGTTGCAGAAAAAGTGATCGATCGGGCAGGTGTTATGCCCGATCGAGAAAATGTTCCTGGTATTTTCCGAAGAAATAGATCGATCGAGCAACTAAAGAAGAGTCGAGAAGTTACATGATCTGCCCGATCGGGCAAACATTTGCTCGATCGGGCACTTAACCCGAAGAGAATATGAAGTTTTCCTTATTTGCAATTCAAGTCCTTAAGCCTATCCAAGTTTTCCTTATTTGATATTTTACTTTTTTTTAGCCTATAAATACAATGTGTTTTAGGCCTTTAGAACTTAAACTTTATTTTATTTTTGAGAGAATTACTAGGAGAAGAATTCCGAACCTTTGTGGAAAAGATTTCTGAACCCTATTATATATCTATACTTATTTTAATTATGTGTTCTTCTTTGATTTTGATTTATGATTGCATGTCAATGTCTGAGTAGTTTACTAGTTAGGTTTTGGGGTTTCCTAGGGAAACCAGGTTTGAATGTCAGGTTTAATTTTGTAGGATTGAATTTGTTAGGTTCTTAGTCTAAATTTGTTCTCAATGCTTGAATTAGATTGATCACCTAGTTCACGAGTATGTGTTAATAATTACAAAGAGATTTGATTTAGAAACCTGACCTAATTTAGATGAATAAGTGTTTTTACTTGCGAGAGTATTGTTTTAAATGCTTATGAACAATTGAATCTGATTGCAATGCATGATCGAATTGCTTTAAAGACGGCGAGAGTTTGTCTCTGGCAATTCGAGCATAGGGTTTAATACTTCGAGAGGAGATTATTCCATATTCGTTTTTCATGGTGAGTACTATTTTTAATCTAAATCTTGCATGTTAGCTTGACTTTAAACTTGAATACCTACGGATTTTCTAAAATCCTAGCATTTTTATATTATAAGTTTTTCACCGTTTTTAATTTACCGTTTTGAATTCGATACACAATCTTTTAATCTTGCTCTAGCCAAATTCGAAGTTAAAACCGAACGTGCATTTTCTGTTCTCTGTGGATTCGATACCTTTGCTATACTTCTTTGAACTGTTTTCTGCAGTATTAGTTTAGAATTAAATTCTTAACCTATCACGTTCTATCTGTATGCAAAGGAGACTTGGTCGTGATGAAGGGACTGATGACAGGTGGAATTGTGTATTGAATAGTCGGAAGTGTAGTTGTAGGTGAAGCTGTAGCTGCAGAATCAGATGCAAATTGTATTGCTTTATGGCACATGCGTTTGGGTCATATTGGAGAACCTGGGTTGAACGAACTCCATAAAAGGGGTCTTCTGGATGGGTTGAAGAGCTGTAAGATGGATTTTTGCAAGTTCTGTGTGATGGGGAAGCAGTCTAAAGAGTCTTTCAAAACGGGAAAACACACAATAGAAGGTCTTCTAGACTATGTTCCTTCTGATGTGTGGGGACCAACAAGAGAGCAGTCATTATGAGGCTCAAGGTACTTTGTTTTATTTATTGACGACTTCTCCAAGAAGGTTTGGGTGTACTTCTTAAGGCAAAAATATGAGGTGCTCGCGAAATTCAAGATTTGGATTGCTGAAGTTGAAAACTAGACATGGAGAAAGGTGAAGTACTTGAGGTATGATAATGGAACATAATATACTGCTGGCGAATTCCATAAGTTCTGTGAGGAACAAGGCATTCATAGGCACTTTACAGTAAGAAAAATGCCTCAACAAAATGGAGTCAGTGAGAGGATGAATCGATCTATTGCTGAGAAGGCGAGGTGTTTGAGGTTGAATGCAGAGTTACCAAAACAATTTTGGGCAAAAGGAGTAAATACAACGCTCTATCTCATCAATAGATCGCCAAGAAAAACTCTTGAAGGAAAGGTTACAGAAGAGTTTTGGTGATAGAGTCCTCCTAAGGATGCGCAACGCACTTTGAAGGTTGGAACTTGTATGGATGCAAAATGAAATGGATGAAGGAAGAAATGTCTTGTGAATGTGATTCTGGACAGCTTCACAGAGTGAATGGAGGTGGAAAATGAGAAGGATAAATAAGATGATGAAGAATAGTTGCTGGATAGATGGTGGATCGATAAGAACACACAAAGGTTGCGAAAGGCCCTTGATACACCAGAATGATCTTAGGATATTACACAACTAAAGATCAAATAGAATTGGATATTACACACCAAATATGGAACCAAATTTAGAAAGAGTTTTGATAAAAAGTTGGTTGAGTCTCAAATG
>OVBE01001452.1:0-36718 GCA_900406425.1 Iberis pinnata | reverse complement strand
AATATGAACATCAATGGAACAGTAATGAAAAACAGAGGAAATGATCAAACTAAAAAAAATTAAAAGCTTAAAAACGTAAATCAACATGCACCAAATAGTTCACAGCCCTAATCTATGCAGAAAAATGAAGAAAACAGAAGATTAACATAAAGTTAGAAGAAATCTGGGTTTTGAAATGAAGAACACTAAGAACAAAAGAGAGAAAATGTAAACCTCAGCCAAAACCTAAAAATGGCAAAAGAAAAGACTATCTTGCAAATGGAGACGTTTAGGGCTTTATATAGTGTTTAGGAAAAGCCCTAAAATGCATAAAAGAAACTAATCATTGGAACAGGTCTTGGGTCGGGTCCATCTTGGTTCGAGTTGGTCGCGTCGGAGCTACTTGGGCTCGAGCTGAGGAACGCATGTGATCGAGCTTAGCTCAATATGATGACAAGAGTGATCGAGGTAAAGAACTTTGGCCAAGACGAGGTTTGGCTCGATCGCCAGATCAAGTCAAAGTTGGCTTGGCTCAATCACGGGATCGAGCCGAGAAATGATGTGGTCGAGCCAAAGGTGCTGGATCGAGCTGGGAGATGGAGATCGAGTTGAGTTTTGGAGATAAAGCTAGAGGATGGCCTGGATCGACGACTTGGCTTGACAGTGATCAAGCCAAAGGATTGCATGGCTCGATTGCTTGGCTCGACGGTGATGGAGCCAAAGGATTGCCTGGCTAGATCGCGGGATCCAGCCAGAGGCCGAGATATGATCGAGCCAGCTTCGTCTTCGCTCAATGATCTGGTTGAGTCCTGACTTGATCTACGCTTGAGCTGGTTCCGTTCCGCGCATTTTCCTTCACTTCTCCAAATTCGCAACAACATGCTGAAAGCTCGTGAAAGTCTTGAAAAAATCTCCAAAATGCGTGTATATGCAAATGCTAATGCAAAAATTCCTAAAAATCGCAAACTTGCTAATGAAGTCTAAAGATGCAACATATGAACACAGAAGACCTAAAGATGATGCTAAATGACTTCTAAAAATCATAAAAATACAGAGACATCAACTCCCCCAAACTAAATCCTTGCTTGCCCTCAAGCAAGTAATTCAGAAGTCTGGGTAAGAAGTTTGAAAGTGGGAACTGAGAACCAAAATATGTTGCTAACACAGATAATATAAATGTCATGGTTACTAGTTCTAGAATGCTATCCTAAACTCGTCCTACTTAAAAACCTGAGCCATACTAATCACAGTTTATCACAGACCAATTCCAACTTCCACAATGCATTCAAATTCGTTTGCCCCTATAACATTCATTAAGCAAGAACCATGGATCAAGTCATGTGCTTTCAATGAACTCATTTGGTCAAAGGACATGTTAAGGAGTAAAGATGACTCCTTCATGCAATGGTTAATGATTTAGAAAAAAAGGTTCTCTTAAAAGGGAATGAGTTTTAACAGAATGCTAAAGGTAAGAACACTTAGACGCATACATAAACAATATCTCATCTACGCAATGCTAATGAAACCTAAGTTTCCTGATTCTACCCGGTAGGAGGTCTTAAATCTACACTTTTAAAATTCAAAGTGATCTTACTTATTCACATTTTTCTCTTTTTCATCTTTTCTTTAGCTACATTTAGGAGATGTTTCTTTCTTATTTGACTGCTAGTAGTTTTAGGGACTTACTTACTTAGATGCTCATGGATTTGGACCTTTTTTATTTACACTATCTTTATGGGTTTTACCCTTTTCAGTTCATTTTCATATACTTTTCTTATTCTGCACTAGACATACTTCCTTTTCATACCATTGTTCCCCCAAACTTTCTACTAGCATATTCTGTTTCTTTTTCCATTCCTCTCCTAAGGTTCTTACTCTACCCTTATTTTTACCAGCTACCAATACCCTTTCATTCATTTCCACCCAAACCAACACCCAAAATTGAATCCCACCTAGCCCTATCTAGTCCAAAAAGCATGGACTAGAACTACATGAGATCATATTTCTGTCAGTTTGAACCTAACACGTTCTACCAAGCTCATTCCATAAAAGACCTTACACTCAGTAGCAAATTAATGGCTTGAAAGAAGGCAAGGTTCAAGGGTAGGGATTCTAATTGGATTAACAAGAGTGGAAAAATGGTAGAAGATAACCCAAATATGTATGTACTATCCATGAGTTCATATTCAGCACACAAGCATGATAATTATACATTCAAATTCAAGTTCTAATAGATAGGGGCAAACTTTAAATCACAACATGTTTCAGGAGATAAATGATGATGCAAGTTCACATTCCAAGCATGGTGCAGTTTTACTTCAGACTAGTTCAAGATGCATTAGACAACTAATAACCAGGGCACTTACATTTTCTAACAAAACAACATACTTACAAGGTTACTATCTTCCTAGTTTCATGTGCATATGCAAATGACAAACCTATAAATCTAACATCCTAAATGCAACTATATGAACACTCTGTTTTTGAAAGACAATTTTCAAAAAAAATTCAAATTTTTATGGTTTTTCTATGATTTAGATGCTAAGCAAATGCTATGCAAGGTTGGAGATAAAGGAACAAATATGAAAAACTTCATTAGTCATAGTCCCCTGAATCCTTCCCCAAACCTGAATTACACAGTCTCTTTGTAACCCAAGATTCAAAGGTGGACTTAGGGGTTGGACAATAGCGAAGAGCATAAACACATTTAAAAAGCAAGCAGAAATAGAGGAAACCGAAGCAAATGCTTATGGAACGGATTTATCTATGGTCAAGTGGGTTGATACACTCAGGTTTGAACCCAAATATATTCACTGTAAGTGCACATCAAATGCAGTAGTATATGAGGGATCGAATCCACAGAGACCAAGAACATACGACTCGCTGTTTAAAATCAAATCAAGGTAGGAACAGATAAAATAGTAGTTGTGATTATTATATGGAAATAAGGATAAAGTAGAAACGATTGTAAAGAAAATAACGAAAGCGCTAGGAAATAGGGAATTCCATAGGTATTCAGGTTAAAAGTCAAGGTTAACATGCATGATTTTCTTTGAAAATAGTTCTCAACTCGGGAAAAAAAGCTAGACTAATCTCCTCCCAAAGTATTAGATCCCTATGTTCGAATTAATAAAGACAAACTCCCGCTGTATTTTGATAATTCAAACATGTTTTTCAATTCAGATTTGATATGTTCATAAGGCCCTAAGACAATACTCCCGCAAGCAAAGACACTTACTCATCTATACTAGGTCAGATCTCCAAACCAAATCCCTTTGTGTTTATCAATCTAAAATCAATTAACTAAATGTCGAGTTTAATCCATTCATTAGTAACAAAGACTGAGAACCTAACAATTTTAATCCATTCTATCAAACCCTAATGATTAACCTGGTTTCCCTGGGAGGACCCCTAACACCTAACAAATAGACTACTCAGACATGATAACAAGAACAGAAATCATAGAAAGAGTAACACTGCAGAATTCAAAAACCAAATTGAATAAATAAAAGATATAGTTTAGAAATCTTCTCCAAGAACACAAGGATGGGATTCATATCTCTGTAAAAGCTCTCAAAATTAAAATAAGTGATTGCTTGATTGATCCTAATAAACCCTAGCCTAAGCCTTTATATAGGGCTAAAAACAAGGAAAAATAAAATAAAACCAATAAGGAAGAGTCTTGATGAGTCTTGAGGGAAAAACTGTAATTTGGGATGATTTTTAATGATTCTCGGGGGTTTGGATCGATCGATCCCTTCCGGCATTGATCGATCTCATTTTACGTGAGATTCCAGGAGGTTTGGATTGATTGATCCTTTTTCGGATCGATCGATCCGTCGTCACACTTTCTGCACATGCTTCTTCTGCGAGACAACTTGACCATTCTTCAGTAAAATTGTCATAACTTTCGATTGCTCCAATGGATTGACCTCAAACCACTTTCAAATGAAATCTAACTCACGTGGATATCTTTTTTCAATATTTTAGTTCAATCTATCAACGGGAACATCTTCAAGAATTGGTAAACTTTTGATCCTACTGCCGGATTATGCATATGCATATGCCAATTTGCATCCATTTTGTGCACAAATCCATCTTTTGCTCCATAACGTTCCAAACACCTTAGATTGATAAGGAGTTAAGAGGTGAGGGACTCCCTTATATAAGCTCCTTGGTCGAAATTAGTGTGTGGTAGTGAGGAGTGGATGTGTTGTTGAAGCATGTGGATGAAGTTTAAAGTGTTGGTATGTGGAGGAGGATTAAAGATGTGGTTTGTGTAGGAGGTTTATAATGGGAAAAGGGGTGATGGAGGTGTAAGAGCTTGTTGGGGAATCTTGGAAAGGGGTGAGAGGACACTTCTTGGCATGAGGTGAGTAGTGGGCAAGTGGGGAGACAAATTTGAAGTGAAATGTTGAAGGGCTTGGCTTGATGTATTCGTGTGGCTCAAGTTGAAGTTTTCGGCTTGATGGTAACCCTTGCTTTGGTTTGATCATGGTCCAAATAACGTTGTTTCCTTGGCTCGATCGATTTTTAGAATGGCTCAATCGACAAAATATGGCTCGATCAACCGTGTGTTGCGGCTCGATGGTGTTTGAAAACTGCTCGATCAATGCTGGAATGCTTGGCTCGATAGTTGTCATAATGTGGCTCGTTCATGCCTTGATGACGTTGCAATGCTTTGGCTCGATCATAACCACTTTATGGCTCGATCAAAAATTCATTAGCTCGATCATTTTTAGAGCATGGCTTGATGGTTGACGCAACATGGCTCGATTATCATGAGTGTTGGCTCAAGCATGTGATTTGTTTGACTTGATCGAATTTAAACACGTATCCGGCTTGGTTGAAATCTCGAACTAATCTAGTTCTCTTCTCATCTCAGTGCAAGATGCCTCCAACCTAATTCCTAAGTACCTAAGACACCAAGTTAAAATTGAAATGCATTAAACGAAGTACTGAAATAAAAATCATTGAAATTGCATATCTACAAAGATAGGTATGGGACATCCTCCCAAGTGAGCTTGTTTAAAATCACTAAGCTTGACTTCATATTCTTAAGATTAGTAATCCTAAGCGGATCCCCAAAGAGAACTGAGGTCTTTTCTGAAACGACTTTGTCATCACCGTGTAGGTCGATTTTGTAGTTCGGCTTCGACCATTTATCAACTTCCACAACATGTACGATTTCTTCACCAGACAGGATTTCCTTGATCATGAAGTTTGTATAGCATTTTGGATCCACATTCCCCATATAGAAACACTTGATCTCTACTCTTGATTTCCATTGTTTGGGTATGAAGCTGAAAACATTTTTTAGAATTGGGAGTATCTGAAGGTGGTTTCTGAGGTGGTACACGATCAGGTTGATGTTTGAACTCAAGATTTCCTTTTCCTATAACCTTCAGTTTGTTCTCATCAGTTGACATCACCAATATTCTGATTTTCTCTAACTCTTCAGGAATCCTTACATCTGGTTCCTTGATAAGCCTAAATGCGTTATGGTGCCTTGGAAACTAGGTTGGATCCTTTCCAAATTGATCTTCAGCTGAATCACTGCTTGATTACCCATCTTCATCATTTCTCTCGTTCCTTTCCTTGATTGAGAATAATTGTCCTTGGATGGTAAGCTTCTTCGTCTTACTCCTGATGTTGTAGATCATTCTTGGACCATTTCCCACGTTCAACCTGATGTTACCTTTATTGAAGTTGATCACAGCTCCTACTGTTGCTAAGAATGGTCTTCCAAAGATCAACGGGTCCTTCAGTTCTTCATCCATTTCTAATACCACAAAGTCAGTGGGTATTTCTACATCCTTGATCTTGATGGCCAAGTTTTCCAGGATGCATATAGGATACCTAATTGATCTATCTGCCAACAACAAAGTTATGTTGGAAGCCTTGAATTCTTTGAATCCCAGCTTCTTGGAAGTGGATAAAGGCATTAAGTTAATAGACGCTCCTAAATCACAGAGGCATCGTTGAAGGTTAGGGCTCCTAGTGAGTATGGCAAAGTAAATGAACCAGGATCCTCTTGTTTCTCTGTTATCAAAGCGTTGCACTCGACAATTGGTTCCACCACTTCTTGAGAAATCTCTTCTCATAGGTTTCTCGAATATGTCTGGATATTTCGCCATAATCTATTTCTTGAAACATGATGGTGATATTACTCGGTTTTAATGCATAATAGTGGGCATTTATGTTTGCTATTCTGCATTATTTCGAGTGTTTTCATTACATATTTGGTAGAATTTCAGTAATCTAGGTGTTCGGGTCGAATCATAGCAAAAACGATGCATTTCAGGAGATTTCGGGAAGTTTCAGAAGAATTAGAAGTTGTAGACAAAAGTGATCGAGCAGGTAGGTGTTATGCCCGATCGAGCAAATGTTCCTGGTATTTTCCAAAGAAAGAGATCGATCGAGCAACTAAAGAAGAGTCGAGCAATTACGTGATCTGCCCGATCGGGCAAACACTTGCTCGATCGGGCACTTAACTCGAGAAGAAGAAGAAGTTTTCCAATTTGCAATTCAAGTCCTCAAGCCTATCCAAGTTTTCCTTATTTGATATTTTACTTTTTTTAGCCTATAAATACAATGTGTTTTAGGCCTTTAGAACTTAAGCTTTATTTTATTTCTGAGAGAATTACTGAGGGAGAAGAGATTTTGAAACTCTGTATTTGAAGAAGATTTCTGAACCTTTTCTAATATATCTATTTAATTTAAATATGTGTTCTTCTTTGATATTGTATTGTTTATGCTTTACAATGTCTAAGTAGTTCCATAGTTAGGTCTTAGGGTTTCCCAGGGAATTCAGCGTCTGATTATTAGATTTATCATAAGAGATAATAATTGTCAGGTTCTTAGTCTAGACTTATTATTAATGCATGAATTAGAGTAGCTAACTAGTTCATTGATATTAGACTGATAAACACAAAGGGATTTGGTTTAGAAGTTGGATCTAGTCTAGATGAATAAGTGATTTTGGTTGCGGGAGTATTGTATTAATTGCTTATGAACAATTGAATCTAATCTGTAATGCATGTTATTTTATTTAAAAGACGGCGGGAGTTTGTCTCTGATAATTAGAACATAGGGTTTAATACTCCGGGAGGAGATTATTTCATCTCTGTCTTTCATGTTGAGAACTATTTTCAAAGATAATCTCTGCATGATAAATTGACTTTCAATCCTGATTACATGTGATTTCCCTGATGCTTGACGCTTTTATTTTATAAGTTTAAAACCGTTTTAATTTACTGTTTTGATAACTATCAATCTTATTATTCTTGCTTTAGCCAGATTTTAATTGAAACTGAATCGTGTACTATTTTGGTCTTTGTGCATTCGATACCCTATCTTTGCTACATTGAACTGTTCTCTGCAGTAATAGACTAGGATTAAATTCTAGACCTATCATATGGGAATGGAAATCTTGGAATATTAGGTGGTGGAACAAAAGGCGTTGCATTCTCCCTTGAAGTAGATAACTTATCAACAAGAACAACTTCTTAATAATTTGTTGTTTCAACTNAACCCCCCCCCCCCCAATTTGAACCACACTGTCCGCAATGCAAGCAGTAGTGCAAATGGTAGGAGGAAGGCCAGTGGTACTCCCCAGATAGATGGCATTGACATGAGCATACTCTTCTGGGTTCTGCACAGAATTTCCTAGAAGTTGATCATTTGTAGAAGCATAAGTGGATGTAGTTTTTACTTCGAGATTATTAACCCTGGAGTTGAGAGTTTCAAGCTTTGCATAGATGGCGTTGAATGAAGAATCCATCTTGTGTTGAATTTCACCAAATTCTTTGATGTCTCTGTGGCACTATTGGCATGACCTTGAAGAAGTTGCTGTAACATAGCTTCTATGTTGGAAGGTCGAGCTTGAGGTTGGGTAGAGGTGAAACCATGAGTTGCACCAGCTAGTTGCTGTTGTGGTTGCTGAAAACCATTTTGCTTGCTTTGGGAAGAAACCACAATTCTGATTGTAATTGATGAGGGTTGAACGTTCTTCTGTGGTTACCGTGGATACACTTGGTCTTGAGGGTTGGCTACGTTGTTGCTTCTATATGAGAGACCAGGGTCGTTGGAGTATTTAATGAACCCTTTGTTATATCCACCTTGGTTCTGCACATAGCTTATCTCTTCTTACTGGTTAACTTCTCCAACTTGAATTTGAAGTTGCTTTTCATCTATGATGAAGTGAATTTGGTGTTGTTGACCCAGGAGTATCCTGTCCAACTTCTCATTCAGAGCTTTGATTTTTTTCTTTGTGCTATCATCTGCTGCAGATCCACCATGAGGTTTGCGATCATAGTCTTCACTGTATATCCCATCAGATTGAGCCAGATTTTCCACAAGTTCCCAGCCTTCATCAACACTCTTTTTGAGGAAGTTGTCGTTGCTTGTAGTGTCAAGCAACATTCTTATCTTTGGTAGAGTACCACGATAGAGTGTGTTGAGGAGTGATGCTTTGTTGAAACCATGATGAGGACACTGCATAATGTAATTCTTGAAGCGTTCCCATGCTTCAGAGAAAGTTTCAGCGTTTCGTTGTGCGAAACCAGAGATGTCATTCCTCAGTCTTACTGTACAAGATTTTGAGAAGAAATTTGGCAAGAAAAGATTTCTTTCAAGCATCCTAGGTTGTGATGGAGTTCCAGGGAAGAGACTTCTTCCATTGATGTGCTTTCTCTCCTAAAGAGAATGGGAAGAGATGCAGCTTAAAAGCATCCTGCTCACACCATTGATCTTAGTGAGGTTGCAGAAGCGATCAAACTCGTCCAGGTGATCGATAAGATCCTCCATAGGCAGACCATGGAACTTGTTTCCCTGCACCATTGCTATCAAGTTGTGCTTGATCTCGAAGTTGTTGTTCTATACAGCAGGTGGGTTGATTCCATGATGCTGGGGGTGAGTGTTCGGGTTGTCACCAGCACCAATAGTGTGATGGTTATCGCGTTCAATGTTGTCTTCCATTTGTAAGTCCAACCTTCTTAATTGTTTCACATGTTCTTGTTCACGTGTCGCGCGAGAGTATTCTCGTTCAAGAGCTCGAATATCTTCAAAGATGGGAATTAAGTATGTTGGTCCTCTGCTTCTCAAGTTCATTCAAGCTATGTAAGTACCTGAAAAGAAAGGAAACAGAGGAAAATAAGGTGAGTACGGTAGTAGAAAAGAAACTTGATCTCAAGAGATCCAAAATCCATAATGTAACAAATAAACACCCAACTGGCAACGGCTCCAAATTGATAACATATATTTTTCAGGTATCAATCCCCATCATACATTATCATGTCATTGTAGTATAGATGTGTTATCAATCCAATCTGGTGTAGTGCAAACAATCAGGATGCAGTGGTTCTCTTAAGTCAAGCCAAGCAATAAAGAGGGGGTTTACTAACAGGTCCTAAGTAAACAAAAGATGCAGGAGACTAAAAACAGAAAACAAAGATGAGCATGCATAAGTAAAAAGGTTAATGGCAAGTGAAACAAAAATAGAGGATGTAAAAGAGTAAAATATGCAATCAAAGAAAGGGTCCCTAAGGATGGGGAAATTGGGCAGTGTTCCACCTTAAAATCCCTAAGTGCCTAACATACCTCAAACAAGAGCTATCCCTAGACGATAGATTCATAAGCAATCAAATCTAATTCCTTGACAGATGACCTCAAACTAGGTGGTATCCAGACCTAACTTCCGTTAGCGGAAATATACCTAATAGGCATTACGAACCAATGTATCTAAGCCAATAAGCACCCTAAACATCTAATTCCTTAGTCTGAGATGCAGATCCTAAGCATCTAATACCTTAGACTAGGATGTGCAAATCTCTGAAATCACCATGATCATGCACTTCATTCAACACTTTTCGGTTGCTGAAATGCCTAAGTTCGGATCTCAACGGGTCATGTAAAAATGAGCATTAAATGCAATGAAACATAAGGGATCTATTAAACCCTAAAGTTTATACACCTAGGAGGAACAAGTAAACAACACTACCCTATCTCATCCTCAAGGAACCTAAGTACTACTCACAAAGCATGTGGGATGCAAAATCAGAGAAACATGAAGACATAACTACTAAGGAAAACATTTGGATCTAAGGTCAAACAACAAGGAACAAACTTTATAAAACCCTAAAACTAGTGAAGAAGAAAAAAAATGAACAAAGATGCAGAAGATGAAGATCTAAAACGTCAAGAACACCAACCCCAAAAATATGAACATCAATGGAACAGTAATGAAAAACAAAGGAAATGATCAAACTAAAAACGAGATTAAAAGCTGAAAAACGTAAATCAACATGCACCAGATAGTTCACAGCCCTAATATATGTAGGAAGATGAAGAAAACAGAAGATTAACATAAACTTAGAAGAAATATGGGTTTTGAAATAAGAACACTAAGAACAAAAGAGAGAAAATGTAAACCTAAGAAAAAACCTAAAAATGGCAAAAGAAAAGATTGTCTTGCAAATGGAGGCGTTCAGAGCTTTATATAGTGTTTCAAAAAAGCCCTAAAATGAACAAAAGACAAAAACTAATCATTAGAACGGGTCTTGGGTCGGGTCCATCTTGGTTCAAGTTGGTCGGGTCGGAGCTGCTTGAGCTCGAGCTGAGGAACGCAAGTGATCGAGCTGAGCTCACAATGTTGCCGAGAGTGATCAAGGTGAGGAGCTTTGGCTGAGACGAGATGAGGTTTGGCTTGGTCACCGGATCGAGTCGGAGTTGGCCTGGCTCGATCATGGGATCAAGCCAAGAAATTATGTAGTCGAGCCAAAGGTGTTGGATTGAGATCGAGCTAGAGGATGGCCTGGCTCGACGGCTTGGCTCGACGATGATCGAGCCGAAGGATTGCCTGGCTCGATGGCTTGGCTCAACGGTGATCGAGCCGGAGGATTACTTGGCTCGATCGCGGGATCGAGCCAGAGGCCAAGATGTGATCAAGCCAGCTTCGTCTTGGCTCGATGGTCTGGTTAAGTCTTGATTTGATCTACGCTTGAGTTGGTTCCATTCCACGTATTTCCCTTTACTTCTCCAAATTCACAACAACATCCTGTAAGCTCCCGGAAGTTCTGAAAAATCTCCAAAATGCATGTATATACAAATGCTAATGAAAAAATTCCTAAAAATTGAAACTTGCTAATAACATCTATAGATGCAACATATGAACACTAAAAGACCTAAAAATGATGGTAAATGACTTCTAAAAATCATAAAAATACAGAGACATCAAGTAACAATGTGGAAACCCGACAAGATCAGGTTTACCCAACCCAACAAAAACCTTTTGTGCCAAACTCTGGTAAACAATTTATTCATAACCACGGAGGTGGCTGATAGGTCTAGAATTTACATCCTAAAACAAATACTTCAGAGAACATTTTAATGTAGCAAAATATAGGTATCGAATCCATAGAGACCAGAAGTACACGTTTCAGTTTCAGTTTCAGTTTCAAGTCAAGCTAAAGCAGAAATAATTAAGGTTGTTTGTAGCGAATCAAAATGATAAATAGAAAACAATTTAAACTATGAAATAAAAGCATCAGGCATCAGGGAAACCACAACTAGTCAGGATTGAAAGTAAATTTATCATTTAGGGATTTTCTTTGAAAATAGTCCTCGGCATGAAAGATGAGGATGGAATAATCTCCTCTCGGAGTATTAAACCATATGCTCAAATCATTAGAGACAAACACTCGCCATCTTTTAAATAACATAACATGCAATACAGTTCAAATTCAATTGTTCATAAGCAATCAAGACAATACTCTCGCAAGCAAGAACACTTATTCATCTAGAAAATATCCAACTTCTAAACCAAATCTCTTTGTGTTTATCAGTCTAATTTTAATGAACTAGTTAGCTACTCTAATTCATGCATTATTAACCAGTCTATAATAAGAACGTAACAATTGTTATCCCCTTATGATAAATCTAACAATCAAACCCTAATTTCCCTGGGAAACCCTAAAACCTAACTAGTGAACTACTTACACATTGACAAGCAACCAAAAATCAATATCATTGAAGAACCCATAGTAAATAAATAGAGATATATTATAAAGGGTTCAGAAATCTTCTCCAAATACAAGGTTGAATTCCCTCTCCCTCAGTAATTCTTTCAGAAATAAAATAAAGCTTAATTCTAAAACCCTAAAACACAATGTATTTATAATCTAAAAAGGAAAATAATTAAAAATAAGAAAATCAGGATAAGCTTGAGGACTTGATTGCAAATTTGGTAAACTTCAATTTCTTCTCGGGGATGTGCTCGATCGGGCATATGGTCGCCCGATCGAGCAACTTACGTTTTTGCATGACTCATTCTTCTTGTTCGATCCATCTTCAATCTTCTAAATTTCCAGGGACTTTTGCCCAATTGTGCATTTTGTATTGGAACTCTGAATTCTTCTGAAATCAAAAATTTAAGGCATTGTCTACACGTGTAAAGCTTCTTGATACTCAAGTTGCTCAAACTGCTGAAGCGGTAAAGAGACCAGTTGTGTTTCTTCTTGGGATATTTGATTCTAATCCAAAGAAACCGGAGTATAAGAATGTTATAATGTTGAGAAGTGGTAAATCTCTAGCCAATAACAATGGAAAAGAACTGTTAGTGGGAGGATTGGTTGAAGATTTGGATGAATCTGAACATGATTCAGATTTTGAGAAGTTAGAAAAAGATGCAGACACGAGTGCATGATTGGGCACTCCTTGCCCAATCGGGCAGTCCGATTTCAGAGGTAGAGATCGATCGTGCATTCAAGTGAAAAAATTCTAGGGGAAATGATCGATCATGCACATCTGACACCCGATCGATCCCTAAAGTCGAACACGATGCTGAATAAAGTGCCCGATCGAGCAAACAATACTGAACTCAAAAAAATAGATACTGATCGATCCCTAAGTGATCGATCGATACCTCCTCTGAAACAGATCTAATTCCTTCTAGAGTCTACAAACCCAAGGTACCTTACCCAGTGAAACCTAAAACTTCGAAGAAAGACTTAGAGGATTCATAATGCAAAGAGAAGATCAAGGAATTAAGTGTGAGTCTCCCATTCTCTGATTCTTGTAAAATGATTCCTTCTTTAAAGAAGTATGTTAAAAGCATGGTTACAAGAAAGCTTTTATTAAAAGAATGCGAAATGATGATTACAAAAGAGTGTGGCTCTATTCTACAAAATCGAATGCCTAAGAAGCTTGGAGACCCAAGTAATTTCATTATGTCAGTTGAGATTGGAGACATGACCTTTACTAGATCTCTCTGCGAGGTTGGTTTAGTGTGAATCCCATGCCTTTGTATGTGGCTAAGATATTGGGGATGACAGATATCAAGGGTACAAAGATTTCATTGGTTCTTGCTGATCGCTCTGTGAAGTATCCTGTTAGAGTTCTAGAGAACCTACCTGTCAAGATTGGAAGAACTTTTGTACTAACCAATTTCTTGATTCTGGAGCTTGGAGAAGAACCTAAAAGTCCTCTAATTCTGGGAATACCCTTTTTTAGCTACGGCTGGAGAAATAATAGATTTGAAGAAAGGCAAGATCGATATTCACTTTTGAGACATGGTAATGAAATTCAACTTACAAGAAGTTTTGAAGAAATCGTCTCTAGATGCCAAGTCCTTTTGGGTTGACACAGTTGTTGAAGCTGTAGAGGGAGTTGCTGATGACTTCTGATTTGATGATCCCTTAGAGATTGCTTTGAGTAACGCTACTAAGGCGCATTTTTCCTTTAGTGATGATGTCACATGTCTTACCAAGATGCTTGACGCTAGTAGGCGATTTGAGGATATGACTGATTATATGGCATTAGTGGAGGCAGCTGCCAAGCCTTCACCTACACTGTGCCCTGCACCTCTTGATGATCCATGGAACGAGCTGAAAACTCCAAAGCTGGAACTTACAACCCTGCCAGCAAGGCTCAGGTATGCGTTTCTATGTCCTAGTTCTACATATCATGTGATTGTGAAGGCTGATTTGAACAATGTAGAGATTTTCTTGCTTTTGTGTCAATTGAGAAAGTATCGTAGAGCTCTAGGTTACACAGTAGATGATATCACAGGGATTTTACCAGATTTGTGCATGCATAGGATATATTTAGAATATGAATCTAAGACTTCCATAGAACATCAAAGACGTTTAAATCCTAATATGAAAGATGTTTTAAAGAAAGAGATAATGAAACTTCTAGATGCAGGCATAATTTATCCTATTTCAGATAAATATTGGGTTAGTCCTATGCATGTTGTTCCTAAGAAGGGGGTATAATAGTTGTTAAGAATAATAAAGATGAATTGATTCCCACTAAAACTGTTACAAGTCATAGAGTGCATTGATTATTGAAAATTGAATGATGTTACTCGTAAAGATAATTTTCCTTTACATTTTATTGACCAAATGCTTGAAAGATTGGCTAATCACCCTTAATACTGTTTTTTAGATGGTTATTCAGGTTTCTTTCAGATTCCTATTCACCCAGATGACTATGAGAAGACTACATTCACATGTCAATTTGGTATCTATGTATATCACATAATGCCTTTTGGACTATGCAATGCCCGAACGACTTTTTAGAGATGCATGATGTCTATTTTAACTGATCTAATTGAAGACATCATAGAAGTAGTCATGGACGATTTCTCCGTCTATGGATCTTCCTTTGATGCATGTCTTGCTAATTTGTGCAGGGTCCTTCAGAGATGTGAGGAGAAACACTTGGTACTCAATTGGGAGAAATGTCACTTCATGGTGGTAAATGGGATTTTGTTAGGACACAAGATTTCCGAGAAAGGTATTGAGGTATATAGAGCTAAAATTGAGGTTATGACTAACTTACAAGCACCCAAGTCTGTAAAAGATGTTCCCAGTTTCTTAGGTCATGCAAGTTTCAACAAAAGATTCATTCAGGACTTCTCAAAAATCGCTAGACCACTTACAAAGCTGTTGTGCAAGGAATTCAAATTTGAAAGGGATGATGAATGCCAAAGCTCTTTTCTCGCGATTAAGGGAGCTCTTGTGAGTGCTCAAATAGTTCAAACACCAGCCACCAATTATGTAGTAGGTGCTGTTCTTGGACAGCGAAAGGATAAGAAACTACATGTCATCTATTATGCTTCAAGAATTCTGGACGGAGCTCAATGCCATTATGGCACAATTGAGAAGGAATTACTAGCCATTGTCTTTTTATTTGAGAAGTTCTGATCATATCTAGTAAGATCCACAATAGTAGTCCACATCGATCACGCGACTTTGAGGTATCTCCTGAAAAAAGATGCTAAACCCAGATTACTACGTTGTATTTTGTTTTTACATAAGAGGAATAGATAATGGAGTTGCAGATCACCTTACTAGACTTAGAGTGGAGGATGATGTTCCTATTGATGATAGTCTAATTGAAGAGCATATCTATGCCATTAGCACAAGAGTGGATGAGAATCATTCTATCCCTAAACTCCCTAAATCTACATCAAGTCCTTAGTTTCGTGATTTTGCTAATTATCTGGCTGCTGATGTTGAACCATGGGATTTTACAGGATACCAAAAGAAGAAGTTCTTAAGGGATTTTAGACACTATTACTGGGATGAACCATATTTTTACAAACTTTGTTCAGATGAAATATTCCGGAGGTGTCTGCCTGAGGAGGAGATTCGAAATGTCTTATACCATTGCCATGGTCCCGATTATGCTGGTCACTTCCTACATTCAAGATTGTTTCTAAGGTGTTTGAAGCAGGTTTTTGGTGGCCTACAATGTTCAAGGATTCTCATGCTTTCATCTCTTGTTGTGATTCGTGCCAAAGATAGGGAAAAATCTCAAAACGCAATGAGATGGGTCATAACTTCATCTTAGAAGTAGAGGTTTTTGATGTGTGGGTAATTAACTCCATGGGTCATTTCCCTATGTCTCATACGAATCTATATATCCTTGTTGATGTTGATTATGTTTCTAAGCGGGTTAAAGCAATAGCTAGCCCCACTAATGGTTCTAAGGTTGTGCTAAAAATGTTTAAATCTGTGATCTTTCCCAGATTTAGAGTACCTAGAATAGTTATCAGCGATGGAGGCTCTCATTTCATCAATAGGGTCTTTGATGGGTAACTCAAGAAGCATGGAGTCAAAGACAAAGTGGCTACAGCATATCTTCCTCGGACTAGCGGTCAGGTAGAGGTTTCTAACAGACAAATAAAACCATCTTGCAAAAAACGGTGAATGGATCCAGAAAATATTGGTCTTTGAAGCTAGATGATGCTCTTTGGGCTTACATAACTGCATTAAAGACCCCTTAAGTACTACTCCATTTCACCTTGTTTATGGAAAAGGTTGTCACTTCCCTGTAGAATTAGAGCACAAAGCTGTTTGGGCTGTCAAGTTGCTAAACTTTGACATAAAACCCACAGCAGAAAGCCGTCTCATACAACTTCATGAGTTATAGGAGATCCGCCATATTGCTTATGAGAACTCCAAAATCTACAAGGAAAGGACCAAGGCTGCACATGACAAGAAAATCATCCTCCGCGATTTTAAACCGGGTGATTAGGTGTTGCTCTATAATTCTCGCATGAAACTTTTCCATGGTAAGTTGAAATCTTGATGGTCTGGACCATTTGTGATCAAAGAGGTTAGACCTTTTGGAGCTGTTATCTTTTACAACCAAACTGGTGGTGAGTTCGTTGTGAACGGTCAAAGGATGAACCTATTTTAGCTACTTCAGAGCTTATAGAGGTAACTGCGGATCCTACCTCCAATTAGAGGTAAGCACCATCAAGTTATTGACGTTAAACAAGTGCTGAGTGGGAGGCAACCCATTATTTTAGTATTTTAGTTTAGTTATTTATTAGTTTTGAGTGAGTCCTATCTTAGTTACTAACTTGCTAACTTTTAAATTTGAGCTCTGTCTGATTTGGAAGTTTCAGAAAATACTTGATTTTGGAAAAAGAAGGGATCGATCGGGCAACCAGATGCCCGATCGGGCATTTATCCCTGGAAAAATTCGGATGTCAGGCTCGATCGAGCAAAAGAGGGGATCGATCGGGCAATTTGGTAAGAATTTTGATCCGAACAGACTGCACAATCGCGCTACGCAGTGCCCAATCGGGCAATCTCCTCTTAAAAATTCAGAACCAAACGCCCGAACAGGCACTAAGGCGTTCAATCGAGAACCTACTTCAGGTAATGTGAAAATTCTTAAATTAAACCGTATTTTGGATTCTAAACCAAATTTTATTCGAATTAAACTGGTTCTTTCCCCCTTTTCCCTATCCTCTTCGTGTTTTCACCATCTTTTCTCCATTGTTGCCTTTTTCACAAACTCCAACACTTTTCTCAACTCCCAATCTCCATATTCCTCAAATCTCACTCGATTTTTATGGACTTTGAACCTATTTCGCTTAGTTTTTCGCCCTTAATCTCA
Organism: Iberis pinnata; assembly: GCA_900406425.1. Taxonomy (NCBI): domain Eukaryota; kingdom Viridiplantae; phylum Streptophyta; class Magnoliopsida; order Brassicales; family Brassicaceae; genus Iberis; species Iberis pinnata. The sequence continues at coordinate 19,324 of OVBE01001452.1, read as the reverse complement.
TTCTCACACTTCCCACTCAATTCAAACAAGGTAATGATCTCAAATCCCCCAATCTCATTCAAAAAATTAGGGCATATGAATTGTTATTTAGGACCAATGCATGTTGATTTGATAGAGTTAGGTTGATATTGTGAGATTGTGATTTTGGGATTTAGGGTTTTTCTAGAAATCTCAATTTGAGTGCTTGATTGTGCATAAATGATCTATATGATTGGTTTAAGACTGGATGTTGTTGCTCAATGGTGTTAGTTTTAGTTCCTTAATCTCCAATTTCATTTGCTAAGTTGTTGTCATTTGCATATTTGCTGTTTGATCCATATCCCGGTTGGTTCATCATTGAAGCATCTTAATTCTTGCTAGTTGTAACTAGTCATGCTCAATCATTTCTCATTGCTTCTCATTGTCTTGACGCATCCATTCCGAATTTCATTCTTGCTAATCTTCTATTAGTATTGCTTGTTCATGCGATATGCTTGGTTTCTGTGTCAATAATTATTGTTAAGTCTTTGTTAGTATTGCTCGTTTATTGATAAACCATTTCTTGTTATGTCGTTGATTGTTATGAAACTCATTTATCTTTGAGTCTTTTCATTTCAAGAACATGTCGGAAAACGAATACTAACGCTCGGATTCCAACACCACTCAATCACGAGCTCGAAAATAGCAGGAACAGACAACCGTGCGTTCTGAATCTACAGAACCTCCAGTTTCCAAGAAGACAAGGAAACCTACTGCTACCGAGAAAAAAGGGTATTGTATCAAGTAGTGAGCCAATCATTGATCCGAAGCTTCTTAAGAATCCTTGGCCGAGACCAGCTGCAACGGTTTTCCGCAACAACACTATCGACTTTTCCGTCACCAAGTTGCGAGGCCATAAGACTTGCAAAGCTCGGAAGATTACTGATAAATATGATAACTTTGATGGTATGTTCTACAACACCTTGCTCAAGACTAAGTTCGGGCGTACTCGTCTTGCCGACCTTTCGGTTTTGTGGGATCTTGGAGTTAATGAAGACGTGAAAGAAATGTTTACCGCTATGGGTTTAAGTGATTTTCCTTTTCAGACATACCCGCTTTACAAGGATTTAGCTCGACAGGTCTTGGCATCTTTCCAGATCGCTAGCGAAGATCCTAAGACACCTCGTCTATCTGAGATAGAGGTACAATTCTTTTTTTATGGGGAAGCTTTACAAGATCCCTATGGTTGAGTTTGGTCCTATTTTTGGTTTTCGAGCCAATAATTACCTCTCTGAGCTTCCTAAGTTATACTCTCATAATGATATTTGGAGGATAATAACTCGAGGCCGCTTTATTTCGAAGAACGCCAAGCTCACACTTATCTGCAGTCTCGCGATTTGCCTTAACATATAGATCCTTAGAAACCCTTTCTACGAGAAGAAAGAGTCTAGTTCCACGTGCAACCAAGAGCTAGATCGGCTCAAGAGGATCGCCATACTCTTGATGCTAACCTTGGTTGGTTGTTTACTTAGATTTTAGATGAGATGAATTTGCAGCTTTGAAGAACCCCAAGAGGAAGGAGATGATAGGTAGCCTAGTCAACTCAATTTTATGCCATGTCGGTCTTCCTCTTGAGCATTTCCCTACCGAACCAAAGAACAAATGAGTAGATGAGCAGTACATCGCGAACACAAAGTGGTTTGCACGGTATTTTAATTATCTTTTTGAGAAGATGGAGGGTTAGATTTTTGAAATTGGACTTCCGAAGACTAAGTTGACCAGCATCACTTCTTTGGCCAAAATTCGATTTCTATCGAATCCTCAACACTTGCGCAACACCCCAGCTACTGGTCCCGGCGTTCAGAGACCTCCAGGCCGTAGATGCCTCAACCATAGGCGAGCTAGACCTCCTAGTCTTGATGCTAAAGCCCCCGAAGACTTATGCCAACCGAGATGTCATAGTGAGGATGAGATGGATTTGGCTGAGCAGTGCGGGGTTGGAGGTGGTTCCGGTCACATTTCAGATTAAGATAGTTGAGCTTCATTGTAGTTTTTTCCTTTCACTCAGATTTCACGTGTCTTTTCTATATTTTATGTTTTATCTACTTTATCTATTCATGTTCCTTCTCTTAGATTTGTTTTCACACCGAGACGGTGTGAAGTAAGTCTGGGGGAGGGTCTATGCTACTCACTATGTTTGATGTTTTTCGCTTTTGGTGGAAAATTTTCAAAATTTTAGCTTTTAAAATTAGACGAATCGAGTTGAGTTGAAGGAATGATGATCAGAATCCATGATGACTACTAACCTAGTGTGAGTTCAGGTTCACTCTCTATTTCACTGCTGACTTAGACTAATTGCTGGACTTAGGATTGGAACCCCACTAATTGATTGATATGCCTTTGAAAGTTCTGATCTTTTGGATTGTTGATGATTTGATGCTAGCTCAATTCTGCTATGACTAATACGATCTTACATTCTTTTACTTATGGTGTTGGTGTACTATGAAAGATATGTATCTTGATCTTCAGTGTTCTGTAAATCCGACAAGTTCTTTCAGTACGACCCGGGTCCATTCTCTCTCTCCCTTCAGAAAATAAAAAACGGTATAGAAAAAGGATTGAAAGCGTGATCTAGAAATCCATAGTCAATCCTAGAAAAACCGGCTACTAAAAATATGAATGAAAAGAAAAGAAAGAAAAACGCATAAATGCGAAGAAATAAATATAAAAACGAAGAAAAACAGTAAGAAAATAAAAAGAAAAGAGAAGTGAGAAAGGGAGAAAAAAGACAAGACCGAAAGTTGTTTGATGCTCTGTTTGGTATGGGCATTTCGATAAAAGGGATACCCAAGCGCGCTGATCGATACTCCATAAGTAAGAACACACCATTTTATACATGAATGAATTTAATGAGCTGGTTGAAATGATTTGATAGTTTGATTGATTCGGGATTTAGAGTAGAATGCATATTGTTGGTTATAATATTGGAAAGACTTTCAACGTTATTCTTGAACTCAATGAACAAAGCTAGACTAATCTCTTATCGGGGTATTAATCCTTATGAAATACAACAGAATATACTAACTCCCGTTAAATCCTAATGTTTCAATCATGCATTTACAAATTAAGATTGATAAGTTCATAAAATTCAATAAAAATACTCTCACAGGATAACGAATTATACTCATCAAGATTAGGTCAGATTTTTAAATCAAATCTCTTTGTATTTAAACAACCTAAATTCATGAACTACGTGATCAGACTAATTCAAACATTAAATTCAAACCTAGTGATAGGTCTAGAATTTAATCCTAGTCTATTACTGCAGAGAACAGTTCACTGTAGCAAAGATAGGGTATCGAATCCACAGAGACCAGAATAGTACACGATTCAGTTTAAATTCAAATCTAGCTAAAGCAAGAATATTAAGATTGATGATTATCAAAACAGTAATTTAAAACGGTTTAAAACTTATAAAATAAAAGCGTCATGCATCAGGGAAACCACAGGTAATCAAGATTGAAAGTCAATTTATCACGTAGGGACTTTCTTTGAAAATAGTTCTCAACATGAAAGACAGAGATGGTTTAATCTCCTTTCGGAGTATTAAACCCTATGCTCAAATTATCAGAGACATACTCTCGTCGTCTTTTAAATAACAAAACATGCATTACAGTTCAGATTCAATTTTTCACAAGCAATCAAGACAATACTCTCGCAAGCAAGACCACTTATTCATCTAGACTAGATCCAACTTCTAAACAAAATCTCTTTGTGTTTATCAGTCTAATATCAATGAACTAGTTAGCTACTCTAATTCATGCATTAATAATAAGTCTAGACTAAGAAGCTAACAATTATCATCCCCTTATGATAAATCTAACAATCAAACCCTGAATTCCCTGGGAAACCCTAAAACCTAACTATGGAACTACTCAGACATTGCAAAGCATAAACAATACAATATCAAAGAAGAATACATATTTAAATTAAATATAGACATATAAAGAGGTTCAAAAATCTTCTCCCAAATACAGAGATTCAGAATCTCCTCTCCTCAGTAATTATCTCAGAATAAAATAAAGCTTCAGTTCTAAAAACCGAAAACACCTTGTATTTATAGGCTAAAAAAGTAAAATAATAAATAAGGAAAACTTGGATACGCTTGAGGACTCTTTTGTAAAATATGGAAATCTTCTTAAATTCTCGCAGGCTCGTTGGACCGATCGGTCTAAGGTTAGACCAATCGGTCCGTCTTCTCTGGACTCCTGTGGACCTATAGGTCCAGATGTAGATCGGTCGGTCCAAATCTTCTGTTTCCTCGGATTATTCAGACCGATCGGTCTGAAGTCTTTTTGACTTTATTTCTTCAGATTTACATACCTGAGACCAGATTGATTCTTAAATTCTTTACTTAGCCAGATTCCATCCAATTAAACAGCAATTCAGCACTTTTAATCCAAATTGACCCGAACACCTAAAAGTCTTTAGAAAGTTCCATTTTATAATAAAAGAGCTCAGATAATGCAAGTTTAGCAGCCATAAATGCCCACTAAAATGCATTAAATCTGAGTAATATCACCTAGGTGAAGAATGAACAAACTAAAATCCTATCTAACAATCATATATTTCAAATCTAGGTTTCAACTTGATAGTGACTATTATCTAGTCAGATATTATCTCAATAATGAATCTAGTGACGACTCTAAATGGAACCCAAGAAACTCTTAAACCTAACAAGTGAATTACTCAGACATGTTGAAAGAAATAATTAATAAAAATGAAAAAAATCATTGTTATTAATCAAAAGGAAGAGAAATAACAAGAGGGTTCAGAAAATCTTCTCTAAGTAAGAGTACAGATTTTGGATAATCGTCTACCCCAAAAGCTAAACTCCACAAAAATGTTGTAAAAAGCATAAAAAGAAAATTAGAAACACATGTTTTTATATCTATAAATAAAATAGGAAAAATGGTAATTTTCATATTCTCTTTCAGGGACCAAAAGTGTCAATTTTCATATTTTCCACTTGGATGCGGGTTGGGATCAACCAATCTGGGCAGTACGTGGATGAGGATCGATCGATCCTCCCAGGTCGATCGATGCGATGTATGATCCACACAAATTTCACTAAAACAGATTGATCAATCCCCAAGTAGGATCGACCGATCCTTCTTCACTTAGGATTTTGGCATTTTTTTGTGTGCATAATCGCTCATTTCCTTTGATTCGTGTCTATTCCCTGCAATTCTATGAAAAGACACCAAATGTACTAAAAACGCTGTTAAACAAGTGGTGATATTTTGTTAAATAACGTAAATCCGAGTATTATCAGTCTACAAAGTGACTAAAAGCACGTGATGAAGATAAAGAAGAAGATGATTAGTAACCTCTCCTTAGTCGAAGCGTAATAGTCAAATAAGTAAATTAATGTTTTGTGGAATCTGATATTAAAGCAAGGAAATCACTATACAATTACAAATTTACAATGTCAAACAAATTTGTTTCTCTCTCCCATTTTCTCTCCCTCTACTCTCTAATCCCTGATTCTCTCACATTTTACTTCTTCTTCTCTTTAGATTACCTCTTTTCTTCTTCTAATCGTATCACATCGATCGTGATAGAGATGGTGGAGCTTGGATCAGTGGCGGAGACGGTGGAGCTTTGAACTGCGGCAGAGTTTGAACCTATGACAGAGAGATTTAATGGGTTACATTTGGATCATTAATCAAACTAAACAAAACACTATTATGTGAAGCTAAACGCAATGAATAGAAAAAATTGGATAATAGAATATTAAAAAGTTTTACAATATAGTAAAAAATACAATATAAAATTTTTGTAGTTATGTATTTTTTGGGGTTAATTTGTGAAGTAACAATAACATTTAGAATATTAGGTGAATATACATTATCGTGTATAATTGGTTTCTTGGCAACAATATGGCGCTGATATATCCACTCGCCTCTTCGGTGTGATACACGCGCTACGAAGAACAAGCGTGGAGTCCAGCTGTCTCTGTTTCGGATGTCAAGCGATTCTATCAAATCAAGGATGTCTTCTCCATCGGTCTGAACCGTATCATAACAAAATAACAAAAAATTTTGAATTCCCCCCCCCCCCAAACAGCACAAGCCATAGCTGCATTTTTATATTAGGGATAGTAATTTATGTATTTGTCTGTAGAAACTAAAAACCGACTCCAATGGATAGTATACCAAATGCGGCGCCGGTGGACACAGTAAGAAGATTATCGGTTGTAAGTCGTTCTTGTTATATATATTGTCGGACTTATTAACTTAAGAGGAGAAGTTTGTAGATGATGATGCGGTTTTCAAACATTACAGTGGGCGAAAGGCCCACATGAGAAGAAGATAAATAGTAAAAAAAATTCATTTTAAAACCGAGATTCAATAAAGGATAAAAATTTGTGAAAACAAACACCTTATAAGGAATCTGAAAGTAGAACGGAAACCCCAAGAATCACCCCAGACCTAAATATATTTTAATCTGTAAGCGAGAGAAAACGAAACTCTGGGTGGATAAATTGAATAATAGGGTCCGCTAATGTAGAGCATAGCATACGTATGATAAAGAAGCTACTCGTTTTGATATATGAACTTTTCCTAGATTTATGTCGAAATCAGAACAACCCTAAGACAATAATAAGACAATAATAAACCCAAACAATAAACCATGAAAACGAACATTAAACCAAAAATATACCCACAAATTCTCTCAACAACCCTAAGCATAGTAAAAGAACAAACACTAATACGGAACAATATACCCAAAAAAATTGTGAACCACAAGCTTGTGTTTAACATTTATATATTAATGATAAAATACAAATTGTTGTAATTATTTTCATGATTTGCAGTTGAGTACTCAAAACCGCAAAATATACATTAATGGGGGCACTAAACCAAAATAAGACAATAGTAAACCCAAACAATAAACCCTAAAATCAACATTAAACTCAAAAATATACCCACACATTCTTTCAACAACCCTAAGCATAGTAAAAAACAAACCCTAATACGGAACAATATACCCCAAAAATAAACCCAAATTGTAAACAACAAGCTTCTGTAATCAATTATATATTAATGACAATATACAAAATGTTGTAATTATTTTTATAATTTGTAGTTGAGTACTCAAGACGTAGTGAGAGTTGTGGTGGGAAACTGGATGAAAATGCCAACTAGAAATTGGTCGTTCATACGAAAACTAAGTGAGGAGATAAAACAAATACGAATTTACCTTGGCATGTCATATGGAGAACTTGACATAAACGACCCAACACAATTTAGTTGGGATGTACCCTCAGTTTTCAAGGATATGTACACAGAAGGTACATGATTACTTTTATGATACATTATATATCGTATATGGTAGACATATGATTAGAATTTTGATCATGTGGGTAGGAGTTGATGAGAACATGTTATTTAAATGTGCAGGCGTAGATGGAGCTCTGTCTGACATCGATTATGAGGGAGACAAGATATTTGTTGGTCGTGTGTTCAAGAACAAAGTCGATTGCAAGATTAAAATTGCAATCAATGCCATAAAGCGAAAGTTTAACTTTAAAACAGCATGGTCTTTACCCGATTACATAGTCCTCAAATGCACATCATGTGTATGTCCATGGCGCATCTACGCTGCGAGAGTGGACATCTCTGAAAATTTTCAAATCAGATCAGCGACGTTGGAGCATTGTTGTACAATAGATGAGCGAAGAAACTATCATAAATTGACAACAACCCAAGTAATTGCTGAATTGGTTGCGAAGCATTACTTATGCATAAAGAAGGGTCCTAATCCTTATGGTTTGAGGAAAATTATGCTAGATGAATTTCATGTCAATGCTTCATACTGGAAAGCTTGGAGGGCTCGCGAATTTGCATGGACATGTCCCTAGGATCAGTTGCTGGAAGCTATGCAATTATGCCGAGTTACATGGCGTTGTTAGAGCATATGAATGATGGTAGTAGATGTTACATGGAATATATAACTGAAAGTGATGGGGCAACCCGATTCAAGTACAATTTCATTGCCCTGGGTGCTTCTATGAAGGGTTTTGCTTATCTTAGGAAGGTGGTTGTCATAGATGGAACATCTTTAAAGGCTAAGTACGGTGGTACCCTGCTGATCGCAGTTGGTCAGGATGCTAATTTTCAAGTGTTCTGTTTGGCGTACGCATCGTTGATAGTGAGAACGATGATTCTTGGGAATGGTTTTTTAACAAATTGAAAATCTTTGTATGTAATTCTGCTGATTTGGTGATTATATCAGACAGGCATGCAAGCATATACGCTGGCCTTAAGAAGGTATTGTAACAAAAAAACCAGAGTGGTAGCTAATATACAAGGTTTCATATTCAGTATACTTATGTGAATTATGTTGTTATGAAATTGTAGGTGTACACAAGGGCGAGACATGCCTAATGCGTTGTGCATTTGTACCGCAATGTGAAAACAAACTTTCAGCCTAAAACTCTTGGTTATCTAATGATGCAAGCTGCAAGATCATACACAATCAATGATTTCAACAAAAAATTCCTGGAAATACAAAATACCAACCATCTATGCGCTGCGTACCTACTCGATATTTGTAAGATTTATGGGAAATTAATTAAGAAAATAGTATTAGTCACTTTTCTCACCGGATGATGTGTACAGGTTTTCCTCATTGGACACGTTCTCATTCTCAAGGGAGACGGTATAACATAATGGATTCGAACATTACGGAGTCGTGGAATAATGTCTTGAAGGAAGCAAGAGAGTACCCATTGGTGACAATGCTTTAATACACCCGGAGTCAGATTATGACGTGGTTTGCTATTAGGCGTGAAGCAACAAAGAAAATTGAGGGTGACTGTTTTCTAAAATGCAACTACGAGGAGGCAATGCAAATGGTTGTGAAATCCATTTGTCCAACACAGTACGAGGTCAAAACCCAAAAAGGTGGAAACTACGTCGTTAATTTTTAGGACTGATCTTGTAGCTTCAGAGAGTTTCAATTGATTGGAATTCCATGCGCGCATACACTCGCAGCTGCATCAAGTGTAGATCTTCCCACTAAACCAATGGTGATGAGTGAGTATTACAATAATGCTTGGGTCAGGGCATATGTTGAGAACATATATCCAATACCTTATGCTAGAGGCAATGCATTAACAGGTGCGTCGTTCAATAAGGATAAGGAGTTAATGCCGCCAAAGGTTAAAAGGCCTTTTGGTTGGCCACAAAAACTAAGGATTTTATCTCAGGGGGAGTACAAGGTAAGACTTAACGTAGTGTTGAACTTGTAGTGGATGATGAATATGGTTAAATTTTCGTGATGGTTGATTTACTATTTTCAGGTTGTTGGACAAAGAAAGTGCAGCTGTTGCCATGGAAAAGGACATAATAAGGCAAGCTGTCGTAATACTTTGTGGGAAGTTTAGTTGGTACGCGTAGTGGTGGATGAAGTTTTTTTGGGTACTGGATTAATAGCTGGAAGCGGTGGAAGAATATTATTGGGGTATTGTACCAAACGGGCGTAGCTATTGAAGGCTCTCTTGTGATGCTTGTATAAAAATAAGTTAGATTGTTTACAGTCGTTCGTATACCGAGCACAGTAATCGGTATACCGTGTATAATTATTGTTTTTGTAATGAAGGCCAAACCCACAAGCTTCGATGTATTAACGGTATTTAAAAGCTTTGTTGCTAGAATATTGTAAGCAAGATGCCCTCTGGATTCTATGTTGCCAAAACTTTTAGTTAGTGTTGTTAAATGGAGTAGGCATAACAGAACTAAATGACATAAAATGGAAAAAGCTTAGAACATGTTTCAAACAATCAAAGTCAAGAAGAGTTTGTTTTGAGAGAGGAGTACACAAAGAAGTTATTCAGTTTTAAGATATGCAGAGTAAGTTAAATAAGAGGGTTAGTGTTGGAGGATCCTTAACAAAGCGCATCGAAACATTCCATCCCATAGTTCTTTGCCGCCACTTTGAGATATTGCTTTCCTAACAATGACGATTCATCAATGTGGTCAAGCGAATTTTGTTCCATGAGGACGGGAGAAGCTACACCAGAAAGAGCTGAGAAACAATAAGAATTACATTATGCATATGTACAATTGTAGTTAAAGGTAAATGTATGAGCGTAATTGAAGAAAAAACCTGTGTCGTCGAGTACGACATCTAATTCATTCATGTCAATCTGAAATGGATCTAAAGCAATTGCTCCAACTTTCGTGATAACCCATTGCCATTTTATGAAAACAGCAATAGTGTTGACATAAATTGCAGCTCGTGCTCCACCTCTTCTATGGAGAGATTTTTATGGTTACAATCGAGAACTTCAATTGACCTTTGTTTGAGGTCAATTGCAAGACCAAGCCAGTGTTTGCTTTGGATGATGATTGCACAGTATATAATGTCCACTAACAAGAACCACATTGGACGCTTCGAGATTGGCAGAGTTGAAGCAACCGAGAACCGAAACTTGTCCTTGTCAACAGTGTATTGGAAAGATTCCCATAGACGTCGCATTTCTTGCACCCAAATTGTTAGCAGGAAATCATACATGCAGTTGCGTATATTGTTGTTCCTAAGCTAGACGTAAAGGAGAACAATGTCCATCACCTATATAAGACATAACGACTTAGAAGTTAGAATACGAATATACTAACTACCGAGTACTGAAATTTGTTACGCAGTAAGTCTTATGTACTAACAAGAAGTTACGAGATGCTTCATTTACGTTGGGTTGCCATATTTTAGTTGGTTCGAATATAGACATAAACAACATGTTCTCAATGGCGAGATTGTCACGACCATGATAAACCCTATAAAGAATAAGTTGACTATTACCATTTAGAACAATAACATGAAAGTTGAAGATGGTAGAGAATGTTAACCTGGAATTCTCGAGAAGCAATTGGAAGTCTTGGAACTTATTTGGCGGTGGGTCGTCAAATGCTCTGAACTCCATATTAAGAGGGGATAGAGTAACCTCCCACATATCATCATCCTCTAGTATTGGCGCGACGACGGGTTTTTTTGCTGACGTGGTGGCATATTCTCAATCTTGACCGAGTTTGGTTAAGCGGCAAAGTTGTGATTAATAATTGAACTTCTTCTAACTACTTCTTTGGCTGTTTCTTTTTTCCTTTTCTCAACCTTACTCCTCTTTCTAGGACAAGTATCTAAAGAATCCTTAGGTTTTTTGGTTTTGAACATCCTCAGTTCTTCTTCTCGCCTTCTGGCGAATGGTAGAAAAAGTTTCATGGTCAACTTCTCCGCCACCTTTCGAAGGGTGTCCGACTCTCTTTGCCTAAAAAAGCAGGAATAGTGTAGTCAGTATATAGCTAAGAATATACCGTGCACTAAGTGGAGGGAAGAGGTTAAACATAGATGGTAATAAGGGTCGAACACTAGAATACCCGTGAGGCAGCAACAGATGACAGTAAATGTAAGTTGTTTGAGAAATCCATATAAATATCTGGCTGAAATGTGCTTTCAACATACGAGATCGGAGAAACCTAAGAGGTATGTACTCATGACAATGATAGTACAAATGAAAGATTACCTTTATTGAAGCTTGAGTTTGAACTCCCCCTGGATGTGTTGTTTTAATATTACCTGGAATTGGAGGGTTGGTTGTTGTTTCATTGGTTTCCTTAACGAAAGATGGACAAACCGTCTCCATCCCCTCACGACGCTGGCTTCCTATAGTATTCAGTGGGAATGATTGGCGATGGATGGTGAAACAGTAGGACCTGGACCTTTGCATTTTGTTCCATGATCAGGATGAGTAGGCAGAGTTTCGCCTGCAAACGGGGGAGCTAAAGACGCTGTTCAATTTCAATATACAAAGTACGCTAACGAATTGAGTAGTTTGACTATCAGTAAACATCAAGATATGTGAGAAGGAAACCTGGGACATTAGGCTTTGGATGTTGGCCAGCATCTCCTTGTGATAAATGCAGAGAGAAAGACGGAGCTTCTATGTCTTTGAGGTGTGTTGCGACATTGGCAGGGCATGGAGTATGAGAACCTGTTGAAACATTTATAAAGAAAACACAAACCTGTCAAACCATTTAGGAAAGGGTGATTGTTTGACCTATTGGTTGAGTGTAACTATCACCTGTAAGAACATTTTCTTTCCTTATTGGTGACCTTAGATTATCCCATCTTGAGGATCCATCCATTTCTTCAACAACGACGTTCTCAAAGCTTATCTCAGGAGGGGTCTTGTGAACGACAGAATGAATGATATCGTCAGCTTCATCATCTGATACCATTCTGTTGTCGCCTCTGCGCTTGGTGGAGTCAGAAGAATTTCCTTCTTCATCTGAAAACAAAAGTCTGTTAGTATTGGACTGCATAAAACTGCATGGCAAATAGGGTATGTAATAATATGCCTTTTGTACCAGTGACAGGGTTCTGTCCGAGAGGATGATCATCTCCATGTTTCTGAGTGACATAACCATCTTTCAAATCAGTTAACAACTTCTCAATCCTTCCGTTGATATGGGTGATGATACTTCTGGTGTATCCTTCAAAAAGTCGTATGTTTTTCTCTTGAATGAGTTCCACAACCTTACGGACAAATAGATTCTCATCAAAAGGAACATATGGTTTATCATGTGAAGATGGTTTTGGACGGGATGGTGTCTCATCTGGTCCTTGTTCACAATGTGTCATCACTCTTGCTACCTGACTCATCGTTCTCTCTCTGCGCTTGACGTTGCCTTTCTTGTGCTTCGATGACATCAACAGCACGCAAACCACCAATGCAAATTGATTTCAAAAGGGAAATCTTCTTCTATTCAAGTTACAAGATAGTCAATAGACGCATCAGGTTTGTCATCATAGATTTTCAGTTTCCTCTACTAACTCTACTTTATCTTTACTGAGCAATGAAATCACTGCAATCTGTGTAATCATCATGTACGAGAATTATAACATGATAGACTTTTTGGATATGTGGAGTACCGAGTTCATTATAGTAGACTGAATATTATAAGAATGGAAACTTACTTCACCAGCAGCGTCCAAAGACCTGAACGTTTTGTTCTTCAAGTAGAGACTCATTTGACTTATAAAAGAAACTATCTCTTCAATAGATGCACCTCTTTGCACCATGGACTGAAGAATAGAATTTTGAACAACCGGAGGACAACATGCGACTGTTACCAGGATCATGGCATGGGCAAATCCTTGTATAAAAGTGGTTGGTTGTGTGTAGCTGAAAAGATCTTTCGACTTTGTGCTCTCAACAGTTTGATAGAAGGATTCCCTTCCCCATGAGTAGTCCTGGAAAATCTTCAAGGTCTAGGAGGTGGTGAACCCTCTCTTTAGTTATCTGCGTGTTGTTGGATATTGGGCAAAGTATGCCATCAACAAGAAGCAGTAGGGCTAGGCGCAGCCTTGTCAGTCGATCTTTGTACTTGTTTTCTCTAGTAGTTGTCGGTGTATCCACGAAGCAGTGGGTTTCTTTGCACCGCCAAAGAGCTTGAGCCAAACACTGTCAAGACTGTTGCTTGCTTTACCCTTGGCCTTTTTAGTTTTTGGAGGCGTAATTTCTTAGCCTCTTCATTCTCGTGACCGCACTTCAATCTCGTGACAACAACAAATTCTGGAATACCATAGCGTATAGGTTTCACAGCAAAAACCCACCAAAGCTCGTTTTCCTTCTTTGTCACTAACTGGCTTGATAATAGGTAGTGTAGAAACACGAGGGAGAATTCGTGATTCTCCATTTGTAAAATCATCCTGAACTGTGAATTCATTAGGAAATCCAAATCTTGTGGATCTAACGCATGCTTAATGTGTTGCGTTACCCGTAGATTGAAATAATTATTGACCCTACACTTCCCCCATGTTCATGGTTTAATTCAAATAGGCGGGAAGGAAGTTCCTGGCTGGTTGCTTCTTCCATCTAGACATTGTAATGCCAATGGCGCAGGAAGTCAATACTCAGACTATTGCAACAAGTACTCAATATACTGGAAACAGAGATAACTACTGATATGTGTACGCATTGGGGAAAAAACATAACAGTGACATAATTTGTAAACACCATACCCTGTAAATAAGATAAAAGAGAACAAAATTTGATTATAGACGAATGTGCAGGCATGCGACTTATAGGAAGACACGAGAATGTAACAAATCCGTATGCATTATAAGAATTGAACCGCTTCTGATAACATGTGAACAAATCCCCAATTGAAAAATCTTTGAGAATAAGCATTACGAAAGAAGACAAGTTTGTGCAGTAGAACAGTTAATGCCTAATTATCTATGCTCATTTCGAACAAGTTTCGGCCAATATCAATCAGTTAACTAAAATTAACATAATAGTAAATTGAATTTTACCTTCCTTAACAAACCCTAGATCTAAGGTCTATGAATTGGGTTGATATTAGGAGGAATCTTGGGGACGCTTCACGGTGGTTACTGTTCAACTTCCGTTCTCTGTGGTTAAATGCTTTTAAAAAATTGAAATGAAGAACTCGAATTCAATTTGATTTAACTTGTAACAGTTGAAAAATGTTAAGGAAGTTATGGCTGATGGTTGAGTTTTCTCGGCGTAAATTATTATGAAACAGAAGACGAAGTTCGCTGATTAATGGAAAAGAAAATTATTCTTCTAATAAAGGTAGCCTAGTGAAATAGACTAACTGTTTCGGATAGTAAGGGTTATATCGGTTATATTGTATAATGCCGATGGAGAGAGAGAGGTAGCATAGGTTTAGTTGTTATTTTCTTAATAATAGGGTATATTTTGTTTATCTATTACAATTACCTTTTTTGTTCAAAATTGTTTGTGATTGTTGAATGTGGATTATTTGGTGAATAGTAAATTGTTTTTGTGAATGATGAATGATTTATGTGAACGGTGAATTGTTAGTGTGGATGATTAATTGTATTTATGAATAATGAATGGTTCGTGAACAAAAATAAATATTTTTCAAATACAAAAAATACATATTTCCCAAATTAAATGACAAATGTACATATTTTTCTAAATAAAAAACAAGAGTATCTAATTTACAAAAATATTTATTTTCCAAATTGAAATATAAATATTTTCAAAAATAAAAGACAAAAGTATCCAATTTATAAAGTTACTCAAATAAATTAATCACATATATGGAATTACTTAGATGTATTAACCATTAAAGTACTATTGGCTAAAATATATAGAAAATTGTATTATTATAAAAGATAATGTATTAATAATCAAGAGTTACTATGTTTTTGTAAACACTAAAAGTTCTATCAATTAAAAACTGAAGAAATAATATTTTGGATATGATAGCTTCTCTATAATTAAAAAAATATTTATGGGTGGGTGTTAAAAGACTGTAGTATTATTTACTCTATGCGGCATGTGCTCTGCCCAATAAACGAATAAAATCATACACATTTTAAAATGGTATTTATATTTTCAATTATTTCTTTTGACCTCGTTATTCTCCAAGTCACAATGACATGACAGCTTTTTTTTGTCATCAAGTTAGTAGGTTAGTTAGTTTCTATCCCTACCTTAGAAATTGAATATGCGACCATGCACGAAGGTGCCAGAGTGATTTGCCAATTAGACTAAGGAAGCTCTGCCAATGACATGACAGCTATGAGATGAATATGCTTCGAACAATTTAACATTCTACGACGCAAGACGCAAGACAGACACCATTTTAGCAATAAATTAACAAAAAAACGAAAACCATATATTGTTTTTATTTTCTAATCTAAATTATAAGACGAAGAAAATCGCCTAAAAAACGTTACGAAAATAACTTTGTAATACTTATAATCTTCATATCGAAACTCTAGCACTTTAACTTTTAATAATACAAATAATATCAATGAAAACCTTGAAATCAGTTTCTTACTTTCACATTATCTTTATTACTAACAAAGAGTTTAACTCCACTTGAAAGTAATTTTTTATTTAATACTCCATCCCGTTTCAATATGTAACTAGTTTTGCTTAAAACCGCGGGGGTATTAAGAAAGTTTAACTTTTTTTAAAGGAGTAATAAAAAGTTTTTTTGTTTATTGCACACAATCATTTTGTGTACAATATTTAATTAGAGAGAGATCGTTATTAGTAACAAAAATAATACTACCTCCGTTTCATAATACTTGATTTTCTAAGTTTTATTTTTTGTTTCATAATACTTGATTTTTTACTTTTTAGTTAATGTTTTTATCTTCTCAAAGCTAATCAATCACACTTTTTAGCTAGAAACAATCATTACACACATTTTTTAAGACAATAATTATAACTTTTTGATATAATTAATTTAATTATTCACAATATTATTATTTTTGAAGCAATGAAATTTGGAAAATATAATTAAAGTTAGTTAAAGAAAGAGAAACAAACAATACAATTATTGTTTTCTTAATATGTGTGAAAACTCTAGAAAATCAAGTATTGAGAAACAGAGGGAGTATCAACCATCTCAAGTTAGAGAGAGATTATTATTTTTTAGTGGGAAAACGCGAAAAGTTAGAGAGAGATTATTGAAAATCATTTTGCCTTCAAGTATTTAGTAAAATATTATTTATTTAAATTATTTTATTGCTTTGGATTTTGAGAACACTTTATATTATAAATATAAGAAACAAACCATTTTGGCTAAAACTACTTATATATTGAAACAGAGGGAGTACTAAATAGCCTTCGTGGTTTCATTATGAAATATACATGCCCGTCACTATTACTGATAGAATACTGACGAATTAATAACATATTTGGAAAATATATATATTTTTAATTGAATAATAATTAATGTATATTAAAAATATTTTTAAATAAAATTCTAATGATTGATTATAATAAAATTGTAAGTATTAAGAAAAACAAAATTAATAATATTTGTAAAATTAACATTTCAAATATTCATAAAATCCTAAAATAGAAATAAAACTCAAATATGTCTACCGTTCGTAACATCAAGACATCTGAATCATAAACTTGTCCATCTTATCTTGCATCTCAGCATGCATCTGTTATTGTTAAGCCTGCAATTGTTGATGTTTGGCCTGGATCTAAGTGTCGCGCTCCGTTTGTTCAGCCTTCATCGCGTCCATCTCATTCTGCATGGTCGCCATCGCCGCATCTTTCCTCCTTATTTCCTCCTCTCTAATAGGATCTCTTACAGGTCGAGATCCAGATCCTGAAAAAGAATAGCCGACCATGTTCCCAAACCCGAACATGTGGCCCTTCGACTTCTTTGTTTCCTGGAAAAAAAAAAAAAGAAAAACCAATATAGTATTAGTATAAATATTATACAATAATATGTAATTAAATTAAAATATTACCTACCTTAGACACTATCTTATACTGCGTCTTCAAGGGAATGTGTTCATCATCCGGTGTCTGCTGAGTAGACTGGAGATCTCCGAGATGTTTTTTAGATGTCTCGACCAACTCCCGAGCAAGCGGGTCCTGAATCTGTCCGGTCTTCTTTTGTGTGTGAAGATCCTCTATAATCTCAATGGACGTCAACTGATGGCCAGTCTTACGCCTCTATTTAAAAATTAAAATTTTAATTTGAATCGAATTGATTGTCAAAATAAGTTCTTCTCAATATGCATCACATAGGTTATGCCTCAACAAATGGTCTTTCCAGTAATGGAAATACACGAACATGCTTTTCTTGTGCCAGTTATGATGCTCTCGTACAAACTCAACATTGACATGTCTATTACCACCAACATTAGCATCAACAGTCCTTTCAGCACCAAAATCTCTCATTTGCTTTAATTGATCAGTGCCATCAAATTCAAGTGGTGGACCTTCAGCACATCTCTTCTGTATGAATAACGTAGTAGATCGACAATATAGATAATTTTGGGGAAAAAAACCTCGGTGACAATCAAACCAACATGTTTTTCTTCCATTCTTCAGTTGGAATGAATTGGTGTTGTCGTTACAATATGGACATGGTAGTTTCCCAAGTGTTGCCCATCTTGACATACCATACGCTATAAAATTGTTTATAGTCCACATAAGAACCGCTGCAACTTAAAATATTGTTGAATACATCATACACCTCTTCCCCATACTTTCATAATGTCTTCAACTCATATATCAATGGTTGCAAAAACACGTCAAGAGCTCGTTTCGGATGATATGACCTAGGTACAAGAATCGTGAGAAATAGAAACTCCATGTTCATCATACACGAAGATGGCGGAAAATTGTAAGGCATCACGATCACTGGCCACAGATAATACTGTATACCTTACTTCCCAAAAGGCATGAATCCATTTGTACTTAAGCCAAGATAAACATTTTGTTTCTTGTACGCAAAATACGGATATGTAGACTGAAAATGATGTCAGACTTCTACATCAGAACGATGTGTAAGCCAAGATAAACATGTCTACTCGACATGCCACCTCATTCCCGCAACTGTTCTCTCAGACTGATACAACTTCTTCAACCTATATGTAGTAAAAAAATACCACATCCTCTTGTAAGGAACTGAAACTCTACTTCATGTATGTTTATACCTTGATTTGCGACAATATCGACAATATGTGCAGGTTTCATCGCGTCTCCAATGGATCATACAATTATATACGACAATCCAAGCCCGGAAACAAGTTTTTCTCTCTCGTAATATGAACCCGAAGCAGTGTTATCCTCCGGCAAGATATCCCTAACAAACTTGGTTATTGTGTCAACTGCATCCTCATGGAAATTATAGTATGTCTTTATCCCATCAACCTACTTGCATATAATAAAAGCGAATGACCATCTCTACATCCTCTATATAATGGCTGATTCGCTGCATCTAACATTCCAAAAAAATTTCGTGCTTCTAAATTAGGTTCTTCATAAGAAACCTGTGCCGTCTCTATATTTTTTCTATAAACGTCATTAACCATTTAAACCGTACCAACCCTAAAATCTAATTCCATTCAAGGTTCTTTTGTCTTATCGGTCAATGGTTCTCTACGGCTATTATTACCAACAATATCAGGTTTTTCTCCATGTAAATACTAAATCTTATAACTCGGCATAAAAAATTGCAATATAAGTAATTCCATATTATATTTATCCTGACATAAAGAACATGAACATGTTAACTTACGATTTCTTTTTGCCCGAGGTTTTTGACTTGGTAATTCGATGAACTGCATCACACCATTAGCATATTCCTCGTTCAAAAGTTTTGTGCAGGATTCATCATTTCACCATTCATCCATGATCAAAAATAGAGAGAATTAGACATCATTTTTAGAAGTATGTTTATGAAGTTATGAAATTGAGAGGGGATGTTGATAAACAGAGATTTGCTAATCCAATGTCTAGCAAATACTTAAGTTTAATTAT
>OVBE01001451.1:0-36720 GCA_900406425.1 Iberis pinnata | reverse complement strand
TCTATATATATATATATATATATATATATATATATATATATATATATAAACATATATATTTTGTTAACAGTATTATAAGTCAATTATTATAAGTCAAGTTATCAGTTGCACATTTTACATAGGGGTAAATTAATAATAATAATAAAATAAAAATTAGTAACACACATAATTACAATTAAATTATATAGAGTTTGGAAATTATTAATTTAAACAAAAAAACATACACAAAAAATTACAAAAAAGTTAACAATCATCAACTAACAACAACAACAAACAAAACAAACAACACAGAAAAAATCAAATGACAAAACGACCACCACCGGTCATCTCCTCAAACACGCAAATTTCATCTCCATCTTCCATCATTAACTGTAAATAATAAGATGATTTTTTAAATATATAGTTTAACTTAATATTATATTAATTCAAGGTTAAGAGTACAAATCGAATGAGGAGTTAAATCTGGTGATAGACGCTAGCCATGATAAATAAATCGAACATAGCCATATTGTATGTTTTTTTGTTTGCAATACTCAAGCATCAACTTCTTGATTCTTATATAAACATTGATAATAATTTTATACTCGATTCCCTGGTTTATGTTTGTAATCAATATTTCAAAAATAAAATTAAAAATGTATATTAGAGGTTAAAATGTTTAAATATTTATTTTTCATGAAATAGAAAAAAATTAACATGTTGGTCGACAAGCTTTAGAATCAACCTATTAACCTGATCGGTTTCAGGAGGTGGAGATCTCCTAGAAACACACGATTCTACACTAGTAATCGATGAACTCATTTTAAGAGAGAGAGAGAGAGAGAATAATTTTGTTTGATATGTTTGAGAGAGAGAGAGAAATGTTTAGTATGAAAATGCATCGTTGACAAACAATAATTTATAGAAAAAGAAGAAACGTGTAGTTTATGGAAAAACCATAACTTTATCTCTATTTTCCAAATTTCTAAAGCCATTAAAGTAAGCTATAATAATACCTAGTAGACTACGTATTAGGTTAACATAATGATACCTTTGAATACATTGCATATTTGACAGATCTGAACATGTATTTATTTCGATATTTGTATAATAGTTTAAAATATTTCTAAAAACTATTTAACAATCAATCTTCTATGTAAATCTATTTTTTGCTGAGTTTAAATAAAATCTATTTGTGCCGAATATCAAAAATGGGTTCAAGAAGAACAGAAGATATATTATCAAGTTTACTAAATCATCTTCGGGTCATAATAATATATTTCTTACCTTTCAAATATGATTTAAAGACAAGCGTTCTATCTAAATGTTGGAAGAATATATGTTATGAGATGACCAATATCTCTTTCAAAGAATCCCAGGTTGTGAAATTTTCGGTCGCCAAAGATGAAGAAACTAGAATAGTCTCTAGGGCTTCGTTTATTTAACTGTATAATTGAGTGGGTGTCAAGATTCCCTAGTGAATGCATCAAAAGCTTTGAGTTTTGTCTCTCTAATCTGGTTGGTTTTGAATCAGAGATCAAGATGTTTATCGACTTCACGGTCTCTAAACAAGTAAAGAATCTAATTCTTAATTTCTCAAACAATACTCAAGTAATAGAAACAAATGTGTTTACATAACCATAAATTTTTTATAATCTAAATTCTCTAGACTCATTGAAGCTATTAGGTTGTGAATTTGATCCATCAAGGTTTTAGAATTCAATTTCGATAAAATATATATGCTTTGGTTGGATGAATCACAAGAATATAATGTCTTTGATATCAAGGTCTCCTATTTTAAAATCTTTAACCATCGAAAATTTCTGGAACATTGGTCTTGAGATGATAACCGGATACAATAACCAGTTATCTGAGTTGATATTCGAGAGGATTTAGTTGATGTAATGAGAGAACCGCCTAGAGGATATCATGAGTTAGAAACAGAGGAGGATTTAGTTGAGGCACCATTGCCTATCCAAGAAATAGATGATGGAGAAAGTGAAGATGTTGATGATGGTAGTATATATGTTAGGAATGATTGTATAGGGTTATTGGTAGTAGATTGAAATAGTCTTGGTGATGTTTGATAGGTTTTATGGTTTTTATTATGGAAATGCTACTCTTTTGTAAACATGGAAACGTTTTATGAATATAATAAAATTATTTTATTTTTATTGTATTTTTATTTGACAAACAATTTAAAAATATACTATATTTACAACACAATAATAGCACAAATAGTTTGCTATCTTTGTAAAACAAACTGCTATAGATGTAATCTAATTATAATACAAATTCAACGCAATTGAATATATAAAACTAAAAATATTATTAAAAAGCTTTAATAACAAATATACGACGCTATTAAAAAACTAAACAATTGCATCTTCAAAAATGCTATTGTAACTTTGATAATTATAACATACATTAAATCCGCTATCTAAACTGTCTGACCTATAATGACTGGCACTGTCTGAGCCTTTAATTAACCGCTATGATATCCTACGATAGCGTTTTTCGACCGCTAAGGAAAGGCATATTTCTTGTAGTGAAATGATGAATCTTGAGAATGGTTTTTTATGCAACTAAAAGTTTTGATTCCCGACGGGAAAGATCTTGGATAATCTCATATAGGCATAAGTCAATAGGGAAAGCAATTGGGAATGTGTATCCGCTGGCTTCTCGGAGAATTTGCACGTACCATTTATATAAGAACATTTTGGGACAGTACAAAGGAAAAGATTTTTTTCGTCTGGTGAAGAGAGCGGCAAGATGTTTTAGGTTGCCTGATTTTAATGAAATTCTCCAGGAGATTCAAGCGATTAATCATGAACTTCATGGGTACCTCCAAAGAGCTGATGTCCGACTGTGGCGCATGTCCATTTCTGGGGTGAAAGGTACAACTTTATGACTACGAACATAGCAGAATCAATGAACAGAGCACTATCATATGCTAGAGGTCTTAACATTGTTCGACTATTTGAATCGAAACGAGAAATGATAACCAGATGGTTTGAACAATGGAGAGAGGATGTTATATCGCAGCAAACCACGCTTACCCGTGGGGTCGAGAAACTACTACAAGTAAGTCAACCATCACAATTAATAACTTAGCCATCACAGTTTATATATTTGACGTAAAAATCATAAATAAGCCGTAAATTTTTTTTATTATGTATTAATAATTAATAATTGGGTCGCGTTGATGCCGCCAGACTGTTTACGGTACAATTGATTGATAAGGATCGCATGGAAGTTAAATATGGGCAGTCTTTGCATGTTGTTAACTTGACTGAGAGAACGTGCACATGAAAGCGTTTCGAACATGAGAAATTACCATGTATGTACGCAGTCGTAGCTTCCGTGAAAAGGAAAGTTTGTCGTATATCCATGTGCAATCATTACTATCACAGCGCTGATTTGGTTAAAGCATACGCTCAATCGATTATGTCGTATGATTCAGCGCATCTCGTTCCAGAAAACGTGGATAAACAACCTTGTCTGCCCCGTTTATTCGTCGACAATGAGGAAGACCTAAAAAAAGAAGGATGAAATCTGGTTTAGAATTGTACTTGAGAAGAAACGTCCAAGGAAAGAACACACATGTTCTCGTTGTAGAAAGAGTGGGCATAATGTGAAAACTTGTCCGATGTAAACTGATTTATGAATTTGAATGTTTTTGTGATACGACTTAGTTATGGATTAACGATAACCAAGTTCTGGTTAATCTATGGTTGTGTTACTATTAACGAATGAGTTATGGATTAGATTTAATTTTATGCAGTTGAGTTCTCGTTTAACTATAGTTGAATTCTGATTTCAATAAAGCTTAGTTAATAATCGAAGAGTCACGATTTATTTTACCTTGGTAACGTAATAAGACATCATAGCCTCGTATTATGACATAATAGCTGCATAATACTCCCTCCATTTTTATTTGATTGATATTTAGACATTTTTTAAAGTTATTATTACAATACATGATTATTGCAAGAAGTAAATTACGACTAAGTTATGTTTAAAGTCTGAGTTAAGTTGTTTAGAACACTCACAAGTTAAAGTTAACTTTAGTTTACAACATAACAAATAAAAAAAGATACATCTATGGTAATAAGCATCATTACACACCTCGTAAAACCTAGCCTCTGACTAGACATTTTAGGAAGTAGACGGTGAGTCACCACCCACTTAGCTTCTAGCGTTTTATTGACCATTGATAAATATACATGTCTAAATATTTTTTTCGTTTTCATGGTGAAATATATAGGAAAAATATAATTTAGTTTGAATAAGTTGTGAACTTGATCAATAAAAACTTACCTATTTATTTTTACATACCGTTATAATTTTACTTTTTCATGTTTAAATTTTTCTTGGAAAATATCCAACTTTCAAATTTATGCCAAAAAAACCTTCAACTTTCATCAATGAGCCAAATAAACCGAGGTGATTTTGTTTTAAAAAGTCATTTAAATCCTAAACATTCAAAGATCCAAATAAATCCCAAACTTTTAAGCTAAAACTAATTAAATCACAAATTTTTGTTGACCAAGCCGTTGTAGGCTCATAAAAGTCAACGTTAACGGACGTCAGACCGTTGACCTTTTATGAGCCTAAAATGGCTTGGTCAACAAAAGTTTTTGATTTAATTGGTTTTAGCTTAAGATTATGGTTTATTTGACTCACGTGAAAGTTGAAGATTTTTATTGTTCAAATGGCAAAGTTCGGGATTTTTTGGTATTTTTCCCAATAATCAAACAAAAAGTTTATAAAAAATTTTCGGTTCGTATTCAAACATAATTTAGTCAGATGTTGATGAAATGCTAATAATAATATTAAAAGTCACTAAACTGTACACGAATAAAGGTTTGATTGAAGTTTTGTCAGTTAGAATTTTTAAGTTTATTTGGTTTTTCTTTATAAAATATGTAATATATTTAGATAAACCATAAACACTAAACCCTAATCCCATAAATATCATAATAATCTTAAGTCAGCCCTGAACACAAATAAATCAGTCGCCAGGTGTAACAAAATCGTGACGTTTCCGTCTTTTTGTTGGAAATTGTTTTTAAACATTTTTCCTTTTGAGTTGTGACGTTTCGTCTTCTTATTTCTCTCTATATATAGTTACCCTCTTTTCCCATGTATTTCTGTTACCAAACTCTATAGTTACTATCTTTACCCTCTCTACACTGTTCAGCCTATGTATTTTTGTTACCAAATCTATTCAGATATGTCAAGTTCTTCCTCCTTATTCTTCCAGGTTAAACAACAGTGTCAATGCCATTAATAGTTCTGCTGACAATACTAGTGTTGTGTAGTTTAAATTGTATACGATCTTGTGAAGGCGTTCACTCCAATTCTTGAACAAGGATGGGTTCATGTGTGGCAAACTTACCGCTTGAATCCTGATGATTATAAGGAATGATGGTTTCTTATACTCGTTGTAAGCATCAATTAGGTTTTCTTCTATAGATATAAAAACAACACTAACACTTTTGTTATGTCCTTTTGTACATGAAAAATAGGTGGGATCTGTCACATACTTCGACAGTTTGGACATATTTTAATATGGCGAGAATGGTTTACCAAACCCACATACATGTGTATGTTGAAGAAGACTTAGGCGCTTTGCCGGGAGAAGCCCGAGTGGATGTAACAAGAGTTTGACCTGATAATTATGGATTTTGAGTTTCTATATCATGTACTTTAAGTATATTAAGTTTTAATAACTCTGCCGTATAACAAACATGCACAAAAAAACTAGTCGTTTAGTAAGATAACTCAACTGTAAAATAAAAATAACTCATTCATAAAGTAAACATAGCTCAGTCGTATAGTAAAAATATAACACATACATGCACCCAAAACACGACCAACCGTTTAGTAAAATATCTCTTCCTTGCAAATTCAGCTAAATATTCTCGTCTCTTCGTATTACACTAATATCGAGAAATTTTTGTAACCGAGCCAAATTATTTCTTACTCCCTCTATTTCTTAATACTCGATTTTCTATATTACATTTGTTTTTCATATTACTTGATTTTTTACTTTTAAATTATTGATTTTCTCTTTCCAAAAATACTCAATCACACCTTTTTCCTAGAAACACATCTTTCTATAATTAATTAATAGTATAATAAATAAAAAATAAGTTTTAAGTATTAAAATTTGGAAAATATAGATAAACTGGATTAGAGAGAGAAAAACTAACAGCACAATCATTACTTTTTTAATATGTGTGAGATAGCTATGATGTGATATTACGGGTGAAATGATGTCTTACTACGTTATCGATCTCAAACACTGCTATGACGTATCTTTGAAGCTGATGTGATATTACGAGGCAAATTATGATTTTAAATTTTGTTTTTAAAGGGGTTTTTGTTTAACTAAATAGTCAAATTTAATCTAAAATTAACTCGTTATGTCTAACTAATTATGTTACCGAGGTACATGATCTCTTAATTACGCTACCAAGGTCAAACTGATAGGGTTTGTGACTTAATTGTACCTCCAGCAGGGTTTGCATGTAAAATTCACTAAATTGTACACGAATAAAGGTTTGATTGACGTTTTGTAAGTTAGATTTTTTATGTTTATTAAATAACAAAGGGTTCTTTAAAAATTTCAGTTCGAGTTCAGTTACCGAGGTAAGGATATATCAGCCCTTACTACATTCCACGCGTACGAATAAATCAGCCCTTATTATGTTACCGAGTTAAGAATAACTCAACCCTTATTATGTTACCGAGTTAAGAATAACTCAGCCCATAAGAATAACTAATATATTAGTCGTGTAATACGAGGAGGCAGGAATACGAAAAATCATGACTTCTCGAGAAATCACCACATCTCTCTCTCTCTCTCTCTCTCTCTCTCTCTCTCTCTCTCTCTCTCTCTCTCTCTCTCTCTCTCTCTCTCCCCATGTACCTCTATTATTATTTTTATCATAACCCTGTCTCTGTATGTATCTCTATGTTTCTCTGTTAATTTGCAGACAACTTAACAATATCTCTCTTTATCCTGTCGCAAGGTTTTCCCTCTTCCCCCCGAGCGATTTTGCTCAAAAACAGTACACATGCAATATGTATCTCTCCATTTTTCTCACTATTTTTTATTTCTTCGTTTTGAACATATATTGTTCTTATTAATGTTGTGTTTTTTGCATATGGCCAGACAAAATATTCAGTAAGATTTGAAGAGGTTGAAGCGTAATCCTCGCTCACACTGCTCAGTCGATTAGTCTATCATGTTCTTCAATACCTTTGATATCACTCGATTTTGATGCCTTTTTAGTGAGTATTTATACTTTCTATTTGTCATCATTCGAGTATTTTCTTGGTGCAAAAAGGTGGTTTTGTGCACAAAATGGATGCAATTTGACGAATACAGAAGAGCCAATAGTTGATCGACATTTGGAGATGTTTCTATGAATGGAATGGGCTAAGATTTCAACTCAAACTGGCCACGTGAGTTATCTTGCATATGAAAGTGATTTGAGGTCAATCCATTGAAGCAATCAAAAGTTATGATGATTTTACTGAACACTGGTCAAGCTGTCTCGCAGAGGAAGCATGTGCAGCACGTGATGGATCAGATCGATCGATCTACACCTGGATCGATCGATCCTGAAGACTACCAAACTTCTGTAAGTTTAGATGGATCGATCCGAATGCTCGAGAATTATTGAAGAATATCAAAAAGACGTTTCCGTCCTCAAGACTTATCTTAGTTTTTTATTGTTAGGTTTTATTCTTTTTTGAACTCTATATAAGTTAGAAGCTTAGGGTTATTTTTGGAGAGACACAACATACAATTCACAACACAGTTCATTATTTTGAGAGCTTTTCTGAGAGAGACGAATCCTGACACATGTATTTTGGAGAAGAATTATGAACTCTCTTTTATTACTTTCATTAAATTCTGGTTTTTGAATATGTTTCTCAATTAATGATTGTTGATTGCTTGGCTATGTATGAGTAGTCGCTTTGTTAGGTTTTAGGGATTTCCTAGGAAAAACAGGTTTTGATGGTTAGGGTTTGATTTTAATGGATTTAAATTGTTAGGTTCTTAGTCTAGATTTGTTATCATTGCTTGAATTAGCCTAATCACCTACTTCATGATTTTAGGTTAATAAATACAAAGGGATTTGGTTTATTTAATATAACCTAGTCCAGATGAATAAGTATCTTTGCTTGCGGGAGTATTGTCTTAGAATGCTTATGAACATATCAAATCTGTAATCACTGCATGATTTAATTATCTGATTTAGAGATCTAATATTTCGGGAGAAAGTTAGTCTTTATTTCTAGAAATTCTATCATAGGGTCTAATACTTCGGGAGGAGATTAGTCTATTGTTGTCTTTTGAGTTGAGAACTATTTTCATTTTTAATCTTCCTTGTCAACCTGAACCTCAAACCTGAATACATGTGGAACTTCCTTATAGCCTAGCGTTTTATTCTATTGGTTTACATTCGCTTTTCATTATTCGCTTTACTTTTCAATCATTTCGAAAACATTCCCTCTTTTATTCTATCTTAACTAGAATCGATTTTTAACTGAGAGTTGTACTATCTGGTCTCTATGGGATCGACCCTTTACTATACTACAAAGATTTGTTCTATGCGGTATAGATTTAGGATTAAAACCTGAGGATTAAAACCTGTGCCTATCAACATTTATAATGTATCAGATACATAAACCTTAAATTTCATCTCTTATAGGTCCAGTGGGAGACGAAATGTTCCACTTGGAAGGATTCATAATGGGAGCAGTTGGTACTGTGTATGCAGGCAGACTCTTCTCACTTACCATCCGCTTCCCTCCTAACTATCCAAACTAACCATCTAAGGTTCGTTCTTGTTTTACGCAAATTAAGTGATGATGTTGCTTGCTCATGTGCATGATTGCTTTTTATGTGTAGGTGTCTTTCAAGACTAAGGTGTACCATCCAAATATCAACAGTAGTGGCTCCACTGACATGGATATGTTGAGAGACACGAAATGGTGTCCTGGGTTTAGAGTGTCCCATGTATGAATACTTGTTTTGATATCTGTATAATTGTTATTAATCAATCATTATTAATCAATGTTTCTTCACTGATTGATCAAGTTTCTTGACAGATTAGGTGTTGTCCTCCATTGCCGCGTTGATGGCAGATCCCAATCTAGATGATTCTCTAGTGGCAGAAATTGGTGAGCTGTACATGAGGGATAGGTCTAAATACGAGGAAAATGCAAGAAGCTGGAATCTGAAGTATACTACGAGATGATGAAATTTTTTATTTCCATCCTTATAATTATAACTAATTTGTACATGTTTTCATTTTTTGGTTTTCTTTATTTGCAAGAAAGTATATTCCAAGTACCATAACCACTCAAGAACAAGGTAACTCAGTCGTGAACAGTACCCAATCGTAAACATGTCTTAGTGGTATAGTACACATAACTCAGTCATGTGGTAATCATTACTCAGCCATATAACAAACATAAATCATTCATTAAGTAAAAAAACATTACTCAGTCCATTAACTAATGATGTTTTTGGTCCAGTTCTTGTATAATACGAATAGAATACCTTACATCTTTTAAAAATTATTGTAGTGTTTTTAAAACCCTAGTAAATTACAATTCACTCTCTTGCTTAGTTTTCTCCTAATGTGGTTAATTTTTTATTAATCAACATCACTAAACTGTATTCCACGTCACTGAAACCTTTTATATCAATGTTTCAAAAATTCTTAAACACTCTAGTCTCTTAAAGAAAAAACGGTTTAGTCTTAACTCAGCACTCGTCGTCTTCTCTGAAATCGTCATCGTCGTAATTGTATTGTTCGACCTCATCAAAACTTTTGGTAATTTGCGATTGATTTATATATGTTGCTAATGAGTTTGATTAGTTTTAAGACTGAGTTTGATTTATGATACGACTGAGTTTGTTTTCCATCATGGGTGAGTTATATATCTTGTTACGGATGAGTTTGATATATGTTGTGGCTGAGTTTGATTTATATCGGCGTTGGGTTTTATATTCTGATGTGACTGAGTAAGTATATATAGTGACTGAATTTTATATCTTATTGCTGATGAGTTCTATATTATGTTATGGCTGATTTTGTTTTCCATCGCTGCTGGGTTAGTTGTATTTTCGGCTGATTTATATTTGTCTTTTTATGATCAGATGTCTGCCTCTGAGTATCAAACACATGATTACCCTCCAATACTTTACGCTGAAGGGGCTTCTAAAAAAATTTTTTAATCACAATATATGTTTGGGAGACATCCCAGAAGTTAGAGAAGCAATAGGTAATGATGTGTGGGAAGATCTGAAGCTGATTCTTGTTTGAATCATTTCCAGGCTAGCTGATAGCAAGATCGTGTGTTATGGTAAGACGGTACATTATCTACTTTGTAGACAGCTTCGCGTGAATAAGATGAAGATTTGGCGTCTCATTCATGATCAACCTATCAGTTTTGGATCAAATGAATTTGCTAAGATAACTAGGTTAAACACAAACCCACTGCCAACATAAAGTTTTGAACTTGAACCTGAGCAATACGAAGCTTTTTGGGATGATTTGAATGTGCTACATGGGATAGGACCCAAGTTAGATGAATTGAGGACCGCATTAAAGGTCTGTCGGACATGTACTAAAGAAAAGCGAAAATGGTTGGGGTTGTTATTCCTGCAAGCCATTGGTATTTATGCTATGAATACTAATTTATGATATATTTTGAAAGTGAAAAAAGGGTATTCGATGATGAACATATGATGGCATATCCATAGGGTCGTACTGCATTTGAAGTTCTTGTTAATTCTATTATGTTGTCGAGTCGACAAGGTGACTTATACACCATTAGTGGTTTTGTTCACGTGTTGTTTGTTTGGTCGTATGAATTTGTCACTTGCTTCGGAGAGAAATTTTAGAAAAGGTTAATAAACAATGAGATTATGCTTCTTCGATGGGATGGAAGTCGTAAATGTGCTCATTTTGATTATGCATCTCTGATGAGATCAAATATCATGGCAAGGTAATGTTTCAGACTGAGTTTTATTTATCTTGTGTTTGTGTTATGTTCAGACTTTTTGTGTCCATTAAAACTGCTGAGTTATCCAATTGTTATTTTCTTCTTGGCCGAGTTGCAAGTTATAGATAGCTAGTTTTTATTTATTTGGTGGCTGAGAAATGGGGTCTTGATAAACGGGTTCTGATAAATGAATTATTTAGTTTTTATTTTATTCGTGGCTGAGTTATGAGGTAGACAATTCTTATTTACTTGATGACTAAGTTTCTTTTGAATTTTAAGACTGGGTTATTGGTTACTTTGTGAAGGTGCGCGTGAGGAATATGGTCATGAAGGAGTCTTTGGAAGAGTTGTTTCCTCAGTGGACAAATGAAGCAGATGACCCAGAACTTGTGAACTTGATAACAGACCTACACGCATGCCTCTCTGTTAGTAGTTTTTGGGTTTTACAGAGGGATGACAAGAAAAATAGGAAGACTGAACTCTCGGCTGAGGCTGAGCTCCCAACAAGGAAGCAGAAGAAAGTTGTTGATGTAAGGAAAGAGAAGGAGAAGACATAAGGAAACGTCGTTGTAGAGGTGGAAAACGGGGGTGCTATACAGGAAATAGTTACTGCTATGTGGGAGGTGACCAGTACATTTAAGATGTTTCAGAAGAATCTTCCTCATTTAATCAGAGATACAGTTGATGTGCGTATGAAAGAACTGGGGGTACGTGAAAATTCCGGAAACAATGATAACATCTCAAAATTCCAAGCCCCCTATCTATAACATTCCCCTTACCGCCAAAAAATCTACACCAAAAGTCTGTTAGTAGTCCACCCGCAGCTACGACCCCTACAAAAGGTTTAGAGGAGAAACCGAGTCAAGCCTTGGAGCTTGGTGAGGCAAAATCCAGAGGTTTTATTGTTAAACTAAATTCGGAAGATGAAGTTGCCAAGGCAAATGATGTGAAGAAGGATTTGGCGAAGGCGTATGTTGATCTTGATGAGACCGTTGATTTCATTGGTATTTCTTTTGGTAAGGGACCCTTCACGAGGCGCAACAGGAAAACATAAAGAAACTACGAAGAACGCCGCTAATCAAAAGATAGACGAGTTAAAGAAGAATCAAAAGAAGAATGCAGCTGAATTAAAGAAACAGAAAGATGCTAAGTTAAAGAAATAGAAACCTCGTAAGAATGTAATCAAACTAAATATGAAGCTAAAAGAGACTACATATGAAAATTTGGTTTTTCTAGGGAACAAACTAATTCAGGACAAAATGTTGGCGGAATCTAAAGACGATAAAGAGGAAGGTTTGAGGTTGGCAAGAATAAAACCTTTTCGGATGAAAGGATTCTCTTATCTCCAAGTGTGTCAAGTATCTCCAAAAGTGCTCCTGAAGGGCAAATTTTTCCTCACATTAGGCCAAATGGGACGAAGACGTGCATGAGGAAGGGTTGTAATCCTTCAACATCAATATATGATCCTCTAGCACCTGTTGAGCCGGAGAAATTGGAGAGATTAAATGAACACCGAAAGAAATTCAAGTATGGACCTTAACACCATTTGTTGATAACTTTGTCATCATTTTCTGCATAAACTGACTTGTGTTTAATTGGATAGGGGCAAGCCATATATATGTCAAGCTAACGACGAGGGTTCGTTCTTCAACATTCTAGCCCTTGAAAGAGGGTATTGGCCATATGAAAATTTTGGATGGCTATTCGATAATGTAAGTCTACTTGATGGCCGAGTTAATTAGTTAACGAAACTGGGTTATTTTATTTAGGCGACTGAGTTATTTACTCTTTGATGACCGGGGTATGATATTTTAATCTTCTTTGTATTACATCTTGTTGCGTATCTTAGAATCCTCATCCGAAGGTCCATGCAAAATTCCTCCCCATTATGTACGCCACGCATTGCGTTTTTTGATTGTTGGTTCCAAAATCATATGAAACTCCATTATGATGAACGAGTCTGTTCCTCACAATCTACAAAAAACCTAAGGGGCGACAGTTTACCTGCCGAAGGAGGAAAGGCGACTACATTCCACAAAATAAACAAAGCGGTGATTGTGGGGTATTCACTGAAGTTTGTCGAACGTCTAGCGCTCGGTGTAGTTTTTGAAGGGATATACGATGTAGATATTCAAGGTATACGGGTGAAGATGGCAGCAAACATCTTGGCTGACGGAGGATATAAAAATGTATTGATGACAAAGAATACTAATCGCAGCCAAAGTGCATATTAGTCTTTTTCTTGTCGCAAGTGTCGGTAAGGAATGAGACAACATGCGGAATCAAGGCTAAGGAAGGAAGGATGGTGGATTTTGTGACAGAGTTGGGTAGAATTATTGGGTAGTTCTATACAATGTATTAGCCTTTGCATTAAACTGGTAGATTGTATTGGAACTGTTTGAATCAATTTGACGTCAGACAAGCTTTCACATTATGCCCACTCTTATTACTTTGCCGAGGTAAAAAAATACTGAAGAAGCTGGAATACGAAAAATCATGACTCTTCAATTTATACTCTTAAAAATATGTGACTCTGATGCGATCATTATCTATCTACTTATATCTCTGTTTCTCGCTTTATTTGCTCACAACTTATCAATCTCTCTCATAATATATCTCAGGGGTTTCTCTATTCTCTTCCGCTTTCTCTCTAACATTTTCGATATTCCTCACCAACAGTACACATGAAATCTAACTCTTTCGATTTTGATTTTTCTCACAAACAGTACGCATGCAATCTGCTTCCCTCCTGTATATCCTATGCAACCACCAAAGTGGTAATTTTAGTTCTATGTTCTGTTACATATTGGCTTCAATATGTTCTAACTGCTTCTTCTTGTTATTTTCCCCAACCACTTCAGTGAGATTGTGGGAACACTGAATTCGTTTCATCATTGATTCTAATGGATATATATGTTGCTCCAAATGGTAGGAACAGATTCAAGGTTCATTTAGTACGCATGTAATTCGGTTCCACCCTCCTCAGATAACTCTTATACGAGTTCTTTTGGATCGTAGTGTGGAAAATGCACAAATTGTTCTTTTAGGAGTAGATGCAACCAACAACTATTTTTCAATTGCCTTTGCGGTTACCAAAGAAGTATCCATTGGTAGTTAATCTAGCTTGTTTTCATTTGTTATGCTCATGAATGGTTGGGGGAAGGAATACGGTTCATGTTCATCTAGCTTGTTTTCATTTGTTATGCTGTAAATTAAAGTTAACTTGTAAGTATTCTAAAAACCTTTTGTGCTAAAAAAGGTAATGAAATTGATTATGACGATTACACAGATACTGCTTTGTTAAAGTAGAACAGCATATTTCGACTAAAGACTATAAAGTAAACATAACTCAGACTTAAACATAACTCAGTCGTAATTTAGTTATTGCAATAATTATTTATTGTAATAATGACTTTGCATTTATGTAAAGGGAAGTTTCATAATAATAATAATTGTTACTAATCACTCGTAAGTCGTAACACAAACATTAAAATCAATAACTCTGTCGTGTTCAATCGGAACTCAGCCATATATTTTAACTAAGTCATATCGTGAATTTTAAATTTTATAACTCATACATTCAATAAAAATAACTTAGTCGTATCGTTTATAAATGTATAATACACTAATAATAACTTAGCCGAATGATAAACAATAATTTAGTTGTTTCATATATAAGCCGAGTAAAAAAAACTTAGCCGTATAATATCGAGAAATTTTTATAACCAAGGAAAATGATGTCTTACTACGCAACAATGATAGAATAATATGTTTCCGAGGTCAAACCATATGTCTTATTACACAGTTATTATTTCAACTATTTTGTCATAGTATTAGGCAGTTATGACGTGACGATTCTCTCTCTCTCTCTCTCTCTCTCTCTCTCTCTCTCTCTCTCTCTCTCTCTCTCTCCCGCGGCTAAGATGTCTTATTACGAGGTGTGTAATGATGTCTTATTTCGTTATCGAGGTAAGAATAAATAAATATTTTTATTTGTACAGTAGTCTTTAAAGTAGCCTTTAACTTAGCCTTTATGCGTCTGTAAATCATCCTAACAATGACAAGGAACCCAATCCTAATGATGATTGTAATATCCATAACTCAACCGAATGATAAAACAATAAAGCATACGCTACATATATTAGACGTGTAAGATACGACTGAGCACTAATATCGATAAATTTTAGGACCAAGGCAAATGATGCTTATTACGCTGCTATGAGGGTACGATGTGATATTACTTTGTAGAGGTCACCCCCTATGTTGGAAATATCAATCGTGACAAATATCTCTTACTTTGACGCGGTGATTCTCCCTCTCTTTCTTGAAAAATTTAAAAATATTTCTTTAAGAAATACAAAATCTTTATGAGAATCTTTATTTTTTAAAAAAATTTAAATCTAAAACATCCATTTAAAAGAAAAAGAGGGACTATATTTAATATTTGCTCTTGCTTTGAAAACACCAAATCTAGTATGTTTTAAATTCTTCGAAATTGTCTACATAAATCTCTTTACAATGGCTAGGTCCTCGACAGGGTCTTCTCGTGTGTCAACAAGATCTCCATCTCCTGAACCAATTTGTACGAAAAACTCGAAGTCTGGTATCAATATGAATCTGTGATGAGTGTTCATACATGTGGGAAGAAAATAATGGATAAGTATTGTAAATTGATAAATCTTGATCCTGGCACGGTTCGCTTCATGTATGACAACAAGCGACTCAGACCTACGGATACTCCTCTTTCAGTTATTTAGTAAAAAAACTGAAATCCATTATATCTAGAATTAATATTTTGATGGTTCAAAAAAATTCCCAGTTAATGAAGGAAGACGGTGACGAGATTTATGTGGTCTTACACTAGTTTGATGGTGGTATGTAGGTTTAATTGTTCGGTTGTTATCTGAATATTTTATTATATTTTTTAGCATTTTTTGTTTGTGTTTATATTCGTTCGGAATATTTAGAATTGGTAATTCCAGTATTTTATGCAACCTCTTAAAGTTATAACCACGATTACAACTTAGTCGTAAATTAATTATAACTCAATCGCCACGTAAACATAACCCAGTCGTAAAGTAAAGAATATAACTCAGAAATACACAAAGAAAAACATGTCTTTAGTAAGATAACTTCACATAATTTACGAGGTGTGTAATGATATTTTATTACGTTGGAACCAAAAAATTTAAGACACAGGAATACGAAAAATCATGTCTTTTCAATTAATATTCAAATTATTTGACCTAGCTAAACCATTCAAATTTGTAAATCAACCGTACAAAGTAACTCAACCTTATTAAAATAAAAACTCAACATTTTTTGTACTCAACATATGCGATTACGTGCACAAATGGTAATTAGTTTATATAATATGTTTTTTTAAAAACAACCATAATTAGTTTACCCTTTTGCAGATTTTTAAAAAGAAAACTACAGATGTGTAACAAAACCATAATTATCAAAATCTCATAATCAAAACTATCAACAATACTCTGTTCTAAATTGAAAATTGAAAAATTATATAAACTAGTACTTTCACGATATACAAACTATGTTCTTCCACAAAGAGGAAATGTGGAATAGAATATAGTTTGTATCTAATGAAACTACTGGTTTCATGAATCTCTTCCAAATCTCAGTTTTCAGTTTAGAAATAGAAAAATAATGTATTGCGAATAATATTGGTAATTATGGTTTTGGTCCACATTAGCAATTGCGAACAAAAATTTGCAATATTAAATTAAAGAACTGGCCGTAAACGAAAATAAGTCTGAATTTTTTAAGAAATCGGCAATACAATAAGTAAATATGTAAAAGGTTTAGCACAACTTAAACAACGAGATAAGAAAATTTTGAACAAATTCAGGTGTCACAAGGACGCCACCAATCATCTCCATGAACGCGCAAATTTTGTCTCCATCTTCCATCATCAACTGTATAAAAAAACAAAACACATAATTAAACCTTAATTTCTCAATTAATAAGCTAAAATAAATACTTTAAAATGTTTAATGATAGTGAAAAACCACATTAGGAGTTTGATTTGACGTTATACAGTAGCCATCATACTGAAAACGAACCGAGTGATAAGGCTGGTTTTTCATTTTGCAATATCGAACCATGAGTTTGTTGAGACGTGTATGAACACATAAACTAAATATATCTTGGATTCCCTGAAACACATTTTTAAACAATATTCTCTTAGTAATCAAGTAAAAGAATTAGACCAAATGTTATTTTTCAAATTAATTTGGGTTAAAAAAGACAAAGGATACCTCCTGGTCGATGAGTTTTAGAATCACTCTCTTCTTCTCTTCCGATTCGGGTGTCGGAGATATCCTTGAGATACAGGATTCTGCATTTGTAATCGAAGAACTCATTATTTGAAATATTAAGCAGATAGATTTTAGAGAAATAGATAGACTTTCAGTGTGAAAGATACACTATGGATATACGGTAATTTATAGTCAAAAATTCACATAGAACAAGAAAAGCATATTGGTCATTTTCTCAATCCTATTTATTTAGCTCGATAAAACCAAAACAAGAGCATTTCCATCCATAGAACCCCTCATAGGTTTCTTAAGATTTTTTTTAAATAATATTTTAACACATTTAGATACTTTAATCTTATTTAATAAAATGTATATCCTCCATTCGTAGAACCCCTATTGGGTTCGTACAAACAAATTAAACATAAAAGTTATATTATACATACTACCAATAATAAGAATTAAAACATACATAAGATAAACAACTTATGAACAAGAAAATATTAGATTTTAAACAGATACAAACGAAGTTTGTAATCTTAATTTGATCTGAATTTTTGCCATATGTGCTCACCCAAATATGCTTTTAGTTGTTGATATTTTATTCTATCATGAATTTGATTTTGATTCGCCATCATATTTGCAAGATTTGTAGGCATATCTGTTAAATAAGGTTACTCAGATACTGCTTTACACATTTATATATTTCATTAATAACGATTGGCAAAAATCAGATTTTTATATTTTCATTAAACTCGTATTAGTAATTTTGATACGAAACAAATGAGTTATCATGACATGTGTACAAACGAAATACAGTCATCACATCACATATGCATTTTCGATGGCAAATCTCGTAATTAAGAGACCCATATTTAGTCAATTCAAGTTTGAAACTCACTCTGGTCCCGACACGTAACCAACTTACTTTCGATTTAATATATATGATAACCCTAACTGCAGAATAATAAATATGTCATTTTGCGGTTAGGATTATAACATGTTTTCAAAACCGGGCTAGAAATCTAACCCAAAAACTTTTTGGGTCGTGGGTCAATGTGGTCTGACCGGATTCAATCGGGTTTAATTATTTCATTCAAATTTTAGATTTAAGGTTTAAGTCTTAAGTCACAATCTTTGTTCTGCTTCAAAAAAGCAATATCTGAGTAATCTCCATACTCAATCTTATTATCTTACTGCTAATTTACTTCTTTCAGTCGTCATGTATTGTCATAATACCTTAGCGTTTATGTAATGGGAAGTTCCCTAATAATAGTAATTGTTACTACTAACTCGTAAGTCGTAACACAAACATTAAAATCAATAACTTATGAAAATAAAGTGATAGACAGAAACGTCAAATCAAGGATAAGAATGTGAAACTTTTGTATTCACATCCTTCTTGTTCATCTATCTTGTTTTTATTTGTTATGCTGTAACTTTGTAAAATCAAGGTGATGAGATTGAGTCTGATGATTACTTAGATATTGCTTTGTTGAAGCCGAATAAGGGATTATGACTTACGACTCTAAACCTAACATGAAAATTTGGGGCCAACTTGGAAGTTTTTTCATGTTAGGTTTACAGTCGTAAGTCATAATCTCTTGTTCTGCTTCAATAAAGCGATATCTAAGTAATCTTCATTTTCAATCTTAGTATCTTACGTACTGCTAATTTACTTCTTGCAATAGTCATGTATTGTAATAATAACTTAGCATTTATGTAATCCGAAGTTTCATAATAATAATAATTGTTACTACTCACTCGTAAGTCGTAACACAAACATTAATATCAATAACTCCGCCATTTATTGTATATCATCTGTATCGTGTATTTTAAATTTTCAAACTCAAGCATTCAATAAAAAAACTTAGGTGTATCGTTTATAACTCCTATAAGAAAACAATGATATCTCAGCCGAATGTAAACATATTGTAGCCATATAATATCGATAAATTGTTATAACCGAGGCAAATGATGTCTTACTACGCAGCTATGATCGTATAATATGTTTCTGAGGTCAAACTCTATGTCTTATTACGCAACTATAGTGTGATTTTATGAGGCGTGTAAGGATTTCTTATTAAGTTTCCCGATGTAAGAATAACTTAGCCTTTATATACCTATATAAAAGTCTTGAAACTAGCCTTGGATACAAAAAATCGTAACTATATGATTTTTATTAAAAAAATGTGACTCTGACACGACGATTATCTCTCTATTTATTTCTCCGTTTCTCTCTTTATTTGCTCACAACTTCTCAATCTATCTCTTAATCTATCTCAGGGTTTTCTCTCTTCTCTTCCCCTTACTCTCTAATGTTTTCGATATTCCTCACAAACCAGTACGCATGCAATCCATCTCTTTTGATTTTGATTTTTCTCACAAGCAGTACGCATGCAATCTGCTTCCCTCCTGCTTATCCATGGTGACCCAATTTTTTGAACTTGTTATGCGACAAGATCCAAGTGTAGATGATTCAGGAAAGACTCTAAGCGTCGATGTTAAAGGATCTGATACTATTGAAGAAGTCAAGGCTAAGTACAAGGAGATGGAAGGTGTTCTAGTGGACCAGCAAAGACTGGTCTTTGGAGGTAAAAAACTTGTGGATTGTCAAACCATAGATAATTACAACATAACACATGATTTGGTCCTTCATCTTGTGTCTCGTCATGGTCGAACCATAGATTTATCTTTTTTATTTGTTATGTTGTAAATTAAAGTTAACTTGTAAGTGTTCTAAACAACTTTTTTTAAACAAGGTGATGAGATTGAGTCTGACGATTACATAGATACTACTTTGTTAAAGTAGAACAACGAATATCGACTTAAGACCATAAAGTAAACTTAACTCGGACTTAAACATAACTAAATCGTAATTTACTTCTTGTAGTAGTCATTTATTGTCATATTAACTTTGCGTTTATGTGAAGGGAAGTTTCATAATAATAATAATTGTTAATACTCACTCGTAACTCAAACATTAAAATCAATAACTCCGCTGTATTAAAACAGAAGGCAACCATAACTTTTAACCACGAAGAAAACTTCGTCATTAAGTAAACATAATTCAGTCGTAAATATAAATTAGTCGTAAACAAAACTCACTCGTATAGGAAAAATAACTAAGTCGTAAAGTAAAGACGAAAAAAACCCAACTTTCAGTAGTCTGTATATTATTTCCCGTTATTTTATCATTAACTGTTTTTATTTTATTTTTGAACTGGCAGTCTCCGTTAGAATTGATAATTTTAGTACTTTATGAAGACTCTTAATCTCTATTACGATGTAGATAATTCAATCGTAAGTCGTAACACAAACATTAATATCAGTAAAGTATGCCATTTATTGTAACTCAGTCGTATCATGTATTTTAAATTTTGTAACTCAGAGATTCAATAAAATAACTTATCAGTGTCATTTATAACTGTTTATGACAGCAATAAAATCTCAGCCGAATGATAAACAATAACTTAACCGTTTTATATATTAGCCGTGTGAACATAGCGTAGCCGTATAATATCTATAAATTTTTAGGACCAAGGAAAATGATGCTTGTTACGTAACTATGAGGCTATGATGAGATATTACTTTTCCGAGGTCAATCCCTATACGGAAATTCTCAATCGTGACAAAAATATCTTACTTTGACGCGATGATTCTCCCTCTCTTTCTTGAAAACTTAAAAATCTTTCTTTAAAAATTACAAAATATTTATGAGAATCTTTATTTTTAAAAAAAAAATTAAATCTAAACCATCCATTTAAAAGACACAGAGGGACTACAGTTTATATTGGCTCTTGCTTTGAAAACACCAAATCTAGTACGTTTTATATTCTTCGAAATTGACTACATAAATCTCTATACAATGGCAAGGTCCTCGACAGGGTCTTCTCGTATATCAACAAGATCTTCATCTCCTAAACCAATTTATAACAAAATTACTCTCATAGTCGGGTATTAGTATGAATTTGTGATGAGTGTTCATAGAAGGGGGAAGAAAATAATGGATAAGTATTGTAAAATTGAAAAATGTTGATCCTGGCACGGTTCGCTTCATGTATGACAACAAGTGATTCAAACCTACGGATACTCCTCTTTCGGTTATTTCACTCGCTTTTGTATTTAATAAATTTGGTTAAATCCATTATATCCATAATTAGTATTGTGATGTTTTAAAAAAAATTCAGGTAATGATGGAAGACGGTGACGAGATTTATGTGGTCTTGGAGTAGTTTGATGGTGGTTTGTAGGTTTGATTGTTCGGTTGTTATATGAATATTTTGTTCAGTTTTTTTATCATTAGCTGTTTGTATTTTATTTTTTCTGGATTTTTGGAATTCGTAATTCCAGTATTTTATGCAACCTCTTAAATTTATAACCATGATTTTAACCGAGTCGTAAATTAATCATAACTCAATCAGAAAGTAAAGAACATAACTCATACACAAAGAAAAACAACGCATTTAGTAGGATAACTCAAAGGTAATGTTCGTTTATTACTGTCTGAGAAACTTTTGATAACCTAGCCAAATGGTAAATAATAACTCAACCGTTTTATATGTTAGCCTTTAAAATACAGCTGAGAACAAAAAAAAATTGTTTATTAGGCGTGTTACAATTTTTGTAAATTAAAGTAGTCTCTCTCTCTCTATTTATTTATCTGTTTCTCTCTTACTTTGCTCACAAATTCACCATCTCTCTCTTAATTTTTGTGTCTCGATTTCGATTTTTCTCATAAACAGTACGCATGCCAGAGATATCCATTACAATGAATTTTTTCTGGGCACGAGACTTATGCTTCCTTCTGCTTGTCCTATGCAACCACCAAAGGGGAAAAAAATTTCCAACTATTGAATGTACTATCATATTCAATGTCACTCTATGTTTTTACTTCTTTCAATATTCATGTGTTGTAAATATAACTCCAACTTTTTGATAAAGCAGAACAATGGATTGTGACTTACGACTATATACCTAAGACAACAATAATATCTCAGCCGAATGATAAACAATAACTTAGCCATTTCATATATTAGCCGTGTAAACATAACGTAACCGTATAATATCGATAACTTTTATAACTGAGGTAAATGATGTCTTACTATGCAGCTATGATGGGATAATATGTTTTCGAGGTCAAATCCTATGCTTTTTTGTCACATTAATCTCTGGACCACAATGGGCCGACCCAGTAACCCATACTCCATAAATAGGAGAAAATGCACTCGCTATGCGAGCGGCCAGGTTCGACCCCTGGTCTGGTAACTAGGCAGCAGAGGCGACACACCACTAGGCCACTTGCTCCTTGTTCAAATCCTATGCTTATTACGCAATTATTATGACAACTATTATTTCATAGTAGTAGGCAATTATGAGGCGATGATTTCTCTCTCTCTCTCTCTCTCTCTCTCTCTCTCTCTCTCTCTCTCTCTCTCTCTCTCTCTCTCTCTCTCTCTCTCTCTCTTTCTCTCTCTCTCCCTTGGCTAAGATATCTTATTACAAGGCGTGTAATGAAGTATTATTTCGTTACCGAAGACAAAATCCCATTATCAAAATTGCAGTCAATACTCTGTTCTAAGCTAAAAGGGAAGTTAGCTTAACTACCATACATTTTAGTACAAATGACTATAACCATACAAATCTTTTTTATTACTTGCATTTTTTTAATGCCCAACGTACCCTTCAATTACGTTGTGACAAAAAACGTATTTACAGGAATGCAATTTTCCACGTAGGAATTCGCTGACTTGTATTAATGAACGTAGCCTGAAGCACTACTTACTACGATACAGTTGAGTTATGGTTACGTTGCAGCTGAATTACTGAAACCGGGTGAGTTAAAAGAAATTAGCTGACTTACGGGCATAAGTCACCCGCTCGTGACGACTTACTTACAAAAGTTGGTTGAGTTAAGAGAAATTAGCTGACTTACGGGCATAAGTCACCCGCTCGTGACGACTTACTTACAAAAATTGGCTTATATATTTGTAAAAGGCTGACTTACGGTCATAATTCACCCTACGTTATGGCTGACATACGAAAATATGGTTGACTTACGTGTTTACGGATGACTTATGTACTCCAGTTATAGCTGACTTATACCTCGGCGTGATGACTTGTTGAAAATTGTACTGAGTTATAGTTAGAGATGGATAATTTATGTTTCGCAGGCTGATTTAATGAAGCTGACTTATTTGATGTTTATACGACTGAGATACCTATGCTAAGCCGTAAAGAGCTAGATTAACGTTCAACTCATCGTGTTTACGACTGACCTACTAGCGAAATATTAATTACTAGAATAGCATTCATGTGACCGCTGATTTAGTTGACGATAGGTCTGAATTATGGTTTTCCAGCATATTACGACTGATTAATTTGAGAAAGATTAATTACTTGAATAGCATTCACCTTGAGACTGACTTACATTGCATTTGATGACTGATTTACTTGGACTGGGTTATGTGTTGGTATTGCGGCTGACTTATCTTTTTTCCATGTCATCATCCATTTGTGGATGATGATGTGGAAGGTTAAATTTGAGAAAGAGGGTGTTGAATTTATTTTTTGGC
This sequence comes from Iberis pinnata, assembly GCA_900406425.1. Lineage (NCBI taxonomy): Eukaryota > Viridiplantae > Streptophyta > Magnoliopsida > Brassicales > Brassicaceae > Iberis > Iberis pinnata. Next base: position 12,854 of record OVBE01001451.1, on the reverse strand, counting down.
ATTGTAGATAGTCTTACCGATTCTTCTTCGGTAATCATTTTCTCCATCTATCTTCTTCATCTTATTCTTCATCTCACACTGAGAGCTTATGGATCGGGTACTTATTGTTTCCGGTAATTGGGTTACATATATGTATTCGACGCTGACAGTAGAGGATGTAGAGTTCTGCTTATAGATGGGAAAACAACACGCGAAGTAGTAGAAAAGTTGGACAGTGGTACAGGGACTTTCTCGGANTTCATCTCACACTGAGAGCTTATGGATCGGGTACTTATTGTTTCCGGTAATTGGGTTACATATATGTATTCGACGCTGACAGTAGAGGATGTAGAGTTCTGCTTATAGATGGGAAAACAACACGCGAAGTAGTAGAAAAGTTGGACAGTGGTACAGGGACTTTCTCGGAGACATTGGTCTGTTCGTTCTACCTTCGAGTGTCGGAATAACTATCAATAAGCAGTTTGGTATAGAGGTTTTTGTTGGGCCAAGTCTGAGTTATATTAATGATAGACTGAGTTATATTAACTTAAATGCTGAGTTATTTTAATATCAAGGCTGAGTTATGTTTTCGATGTAACTGACTTAATTCTATGATGTGGCTAACTTATTCGAATGGGTATGTTTTCAATAAGCAGTTTGGTATAAATGTATTTTTCTAATGGGCCGAGTTATGTAAAAGATTTGGACTGAGTTATATTATCGGTAGGCTGAGTTATAGTAACAGTAATTCCACAAACTGCTGGTATATCGGTCGTATCCTTTGATTAATTCTTGTTGAACTGATGTTTTGGGTGGTTTTGTTGTTGTTTATGAGTTATGGTAGTTTTGTAAGATATTAATTGCAAATTGTTGCTTCTGAGTATGGTTGAGTTACCTTTTTTACTTGACCGAATGAAGTTCAATTCTATACTTAGCCAATTTCTTGCGATTTTAACAATTCTTTCAAAGTTCTTAAGTAAAATATGTGCATTTTATAGTTAGATTCAAGCAGTTTCAATAAAAGATTAGGTTACAAACAAGATTTTCAAGAGGGTTTTATATCCTCCGTCCACAAAGAGGTCTACTACCATCCTCGCCCGAATACCTTGAACATTGCTATCGTTTATACCATAAAAAACTACACCAAACGCTAGAAATTCAATAAACTTTAATGTAAACACCCCACAATCACCAGTTATATGCTTTTGTGGAACGTGTTTGACACCCATCCATCGAAAGGTAAAACTTTTATTCCCCGTAGGTTCTCGTTTGTCATGTGGAACATATTTGTCCAGCATCCGTGGAATCATCTGTAGTAGCGGTTGAAAAGATTTGGACACTCTAGCCGTACTTTCTGGTGTTACATGTCCAATGATTGAGTCGTAGAAATCAATCGTCTCCTCACGCATATGAACGTGATACGCCACCCAATGATCGGTGCTAACTTTTTGCGCCCCATACAAGTGATCCACATCTATAAACCACTTCTTTTTTTTTCTAGAAGCTCTTCTGGTAACATGCCATTTATAATTTTTCATACTCTTCATAAAATTGGAAGGCATCCGAGTCTTTTTAAAATTGATTATAATCGAGGTTTTGCCACGAATTTTGGAACCAGTTATCGACAAACCCAATGCGGTCACTCCTAAACAGGGTGGGCTCTTCCATGGACTTTCGAATGAGGACTCTAATATAGAAAGCAATATGTTGTAGAAAGAAGCATAAAATATCATAACCCGGTCATCAAAGAGTAAATAACTCAGTCACCTATATAAAAAAACCTAACCATTAATTAAATAATCGAGCCGTAAAGTAGACTTACAGTATCAAACAGCCATCCAAAGCGCTGATCCTTTCCCCCACTCATTTCTTACAGTAGTAAGCAATTTGAAGAACATACCCTCATTCTCCAACTTATGTTCCTTCCTGTACAATTAAACACAACTCAGTTTATGCATCGAATGATCATAGAGTGATTAACATATGGTCTTAAGGTCCATACTCAAAATTTTTTAGGTGGTCCATGAGTGCCTTCCATTGCAGCGGCTCAACAGGTGCTAGAGGATCATATATTGATACAGAAGGATTAATACCCTTCCTCATGCACGTCATCCCATTTGGCCCAATTTGACGAAAACCTTCTGCTTCATGAGCACATTCAGAGATACTTGACCCGTTAGGAGATGACTGAACCATTTTCTCCCGAACATCTTTTATTTTTTCCAACCTCAATTCTTCCTTTGCATCTTCATCCACACATTTCATGGCCACCTTCGGTAACGAAATGCCCTCCATCACAAGTTTGGACGTTTCTGGAGGAGCATGTACAGGGGTCTCATGCTTTCTCGTATCCTTCCCTACATTTAACGGAGCCTTCTTTTTCTCATCCGCCGCTTTCTTCTTATCATGCGTCGCTTTCTTCTTTTTCTCATCCGCTTCTTTCTTCTTATCATCGGCCTTTTTCTTTTTTAACTCATCCTCTGTCTTCTTCTTATCTTCATTCAGTTTTGTGTTGTGCCTCGTGACGCGTCCCTTAGGAGGAGATTTAACGGTCTCATCGACAACAACAACCACATTGGCCAAATCCTTCTTCGCCTCATGTGTCTTAGCCACTTCATCTTCCGAATTTAGTTCAACATTAGCATCGGCTCTTGCCACAAACGAATCCTTGACCTCACTTTGTTTCTCCTCTAAATCTTTTGCAGGGGTCTTAGCTGCGGGTAGACTATCAACGGGTCCCTTAGGAGGAGGAGAATCAATGGTCTCATCAACAACAACAACCACATTGGCCAAATCCCTCTTCCTTGTATATAAATGTAAGATGTTTTGAGGTTAATTAATGTAAATGCATATGTTTAGCCGTGCAAGAATTTAGGGTTACTTTTGTATGTGACTATTACTTATGTATACTTTACGACTGAGTTATTATTGCTATACAACTGAGTTAATTCCGTGATTAGCTGTTTCTTAGTGATTAGGGTAATTTTGAAAATACTTTCTTGCCTAAAAAGAAAGTATCCATAAAACCAAACAAAACTCTGGTTCAAGTTTTTTCAACTTAATAATTACAGGGATGGAAATAGTTATTGTATTTATCATTTCATTGCATACATTAGAGTCCAGCTTCTTATATTTGCTTCGTACTGAGACCTATCCCTCCTATATAGGTCACCAATCTCTGCCACCAGAGGATCTTCAAGATTGGGATCAGCCAATAACGCAGCAATGGAGCCTAGAATCTAATCAGTCAAGAAACATTGATCAATCAGTGAAGAAACATTAACTAAATACGCTTATACAGACATCACAAGAAATTTTCATACATGGGACATGGTAAACCCAGGAGACCATCAGGTGACTCTCAACATATCCATGTTGATGGCGCCATTGTTGTTGATGTTTGGATGGTACATCTTAGTCTTGAAAGACACCTACACATAACAAGCAATCGTGCACATGAGCAAGCAAGAGGATCACTTAATTTGCGTAAAACAAGAACGAACCTTTGGTGGTAACATTGGATAGTGAGGAGGGAAGAGGATGGTGAGTGAGAAGAATCTGCCTTCATACGAAGTACCAACTGCTCCTATTATGAATCCTTCCCAGTGGAAGATGTCATCTCCCACTGGACCTACAAGAGATGAAAATTCAGGCTTATGTATCTGTTAGGCTATAAATGTATTGAAGAACATGATAGACTAACCGATTGAGCAGTGTGAAGGAGGATTACGCTTCAACCTTTTTAACTTCGAGTTAATCCTTACAAGCGCCATATGCAATAGAGAGGTTGTTAGGTTTAAAGTAACTATAAGACAACATACATATCGATAGCATTATCACATTCGTCAATGATTTGTGGTTTAGGGTTTACTAACAAATATAAAAAGGGGAGTTAACCCAACCCTAAAACCCTAAACACTAAACCCTTACTCAATCCATTAACCAATAATATTTTCGGTCCGTTTATGATCCATCGTACTACTACTAATGATCATATACTTGTCTACCATCATAGCCAAAAATATGAATTCTAAAGGAGATTTATTTACAGAAAAGAAATAGAATATTAGACGCGAGAANCGCGAGATCACAGAAAAATGAAAAATACATAGGGTTATATAAACATTGAGCCCATGGGCTTTCGTTTCTAATTTAATTTTGAAAAGACAAATACTCGGCTCCTGTTATGTTACAAAGGTCATAATAACTCAGCCTTTATTATGTTTCCGAGGTAAGAATAACTCAGCCCTTTCTATGTTTCTGAGGTAAGAATAACTCAGCCCTTTTTATGTTACCGAGGTCTGAATAACTCAGCTACTATGTAAAATAACTCAGTCACATCAGAATATAAAACTCAGTCGTATCAGAAATAAAACTCAGTTTTAACAATAATCAAACTCAGTGTATTATATGTCAAAATCACTCGCAACATACGGGAGAACACGAGGAGGGCGAATACGGTTTCGACGAAGAATATTTTGGAGAAGACGACCAAGGTTAAAAGTAGGGAAACTAAACTGTTGTTTTTATTTAGCAATTTACTCCGCGTAAAATACAAGAATATTTAAGAAGATTTGTTTGTTTATATGTAAAATGAAACTCAGACACAACAACAACAAAATCGAACTCATTCGCAACATAAATAAAACTCCATCGTAACAGAAATGAAACTCAGCCAAAGCATAGATCAAACTCGTCTGCAACAAAATCAAACTCATTCGCAACATATATCAAGGGGAATCAATCGCAACTTATCAGAAATGTCGAGGAGGGTTCACAATAAGATTTCGACGATGACGATTTCGGAGAAGACGACGAGCGCGATAACTAGGTCACTAAACCGTTTTTTTCTTTAGTCAAAGTGAAATAGTTGAGCGACTGAGAAATTTGATATGTATAATGTTTTAATGATGTGCAATACGGTTGAATGATGTGGAATACGGTTTAGTGACGTGGATTTGTTCATTATAAATTAACCAAATTAAGAGAAAACTAAACAAGGAAGTGAATCGTAATTTACAAGGGTTTTGAAGGTACTCTAGCAATTTTTGAAAGATGTATGGTATTCTAGTCATTTTGGAACTTTTATGTGGTATTTGAGCTATTTTCTCAAACTAAAATTATATAAACCACTATTTTCATTAGATACAAACTTTGTTCTTCCACAAACTAGAGTTGTGGAAGAGAACATAGTTTGTATCTATTGAAACTACTGGTTTTATCAGTCTCTTCCAATTCTCAGTTTATAACAATAATGTATTGCGGATAATATTGGTAATTATGGTTTTGTTCCACATCAGCAATATATTGTGAGCAAAAAATTGCAATATAAAATTAAATAACTAGCAGTAAACGAAAATAAGTCTAAAATTTAAATAAAAAAAACAGCAATACAATAAGTAAATATGTAAGAGTATTTCCATCAAGGTATCCTAAGAGTTTCTTAACAATATATTTATTAATAAATATTAGGAAAGGAACATAGTGAAGCAAGAAGTGGTTCTGGAATAGGAAGTTGAACTTGAATTGCAGTCTCTCCTTGCCCTTTTAGATGATGTTGCATCCTACACCTTCATGTGAAATATCATGAACCGTACATTGGTTCTATAATTCATTTCTAGTTCCATGAAGAATCCCGGTTGCTAGACTAACTCTAGTTCTCGCGTATGTTGTCCAACGCATTCTTCAATTTTTTGTTGATGGAACAAATTTAGGTTCGGCGTCTGCTGTTCACTGCATTCTTCAATTAATTTTTGAGTGATCAACTCTAGTTCTCGCATCAGCTTTCCGATGCACAATATCTAAAATTTAAGAATGTGTTGGTCAGCATATGCGAGAACTAAAGTTGATCATTCAACAAACAATTGAAGAATGCATTGAACGCAGAAGTCGAACCTATATTTGTTCCATCAACAAAAAATTAAAGAATGCGTTGGACAGCAAACATGGGAACTAGAGTTGGTCTAGCACAACGTAAAAAATGAGATAAGAGAAAGTTGAACAAATTCAAGTGTCACAAGCACGCCACCGACCATCTCCATGAACACGCAAATTTCGTCTCCATCATTAACTGTATAACAAAAACAAAACACATAATTAAACCTTAATTTCTCAATTAATAAGCTAAAATAAATACTTTAAAAATCATAAGAAGAGTAATAAAACCGAATCAAAAGTTTGATTTCGTGCTATACGGTAGCCATCATATAGAAAATGAACATAGTGATAAGGTAGGATTTTCATTTTACAATACTGAACCATCAGTTTCTTCATATGTGTATGAACACTTAAACTAAATATATCTTAGATTCCCTGATTCAAATTTTTAAACAATATTTTTTGTAATATGAAGTAAAAGAACTACACTAAATGTTATTTTGGTAAAATAAATTTGGGTAAAAAACAGACAAAGTATACCTCCTAGTCGATGAGTTTGGGAATCACTCTCGTCTTCTATTCCGATTCGGGTGTCGGTGATCTCCTTGAGATACAGGATTCTGCAGTTGTAATCATAGAACTCATGATTTTAAATAGTTTGGGAATCACTGTTGAATTTTTATATTAAAAATATTTGACTTTGAAGCGATGGTTCTCACTTTCTCTCTGTATTTATTTCTTTGTTTCCTCTTTTAATTTTTTCATAAATTCACAAACTCTCTTTTTTCAATTTTCCTCACAAAAAAGGACTCATGAAATCTTTCTCTTTGGATTTCGATATGCACAAAAAGAGTATGCATTCAATCCGATTTCGATACTACTCACTCGTATCACACACATTATAACCACGAAGAAAAATCCGTCATAAAGTATACATAACTCAGTCTTAAACATCGCTTAGTCGTAAACATAACTCAGCCGTACAAGAAAAGTAACTAAGTCGTAAAAGTCAAGATGGAAAAAGCCAACTTTCTGTGAAGAATAATCATCTTGATGTAACACATTCGTATCGTATATTTTAATTTTATAACTCAGGCACTTAATAAAAATAACATAGTTGTATCTTTTTACTATAAAACAATAATAATAACCCAGCGGAATGATAAACAATAACTTAGTCGTATAATATCGAGTAATTTTTATAACCGAGGAAAATGAGCTATGATGGGATAATACATTTCCGAGGTCAAACCCTATGCTTATTACGTAGTTATTATGACATATATTATGTCATATTAGGCAACTATGATGCGACGATTTTCTCTCTTTCTCTGCCGCAGATAATGTGATTTACGAGACGTGTAATGATGTCTTATTATGTTACCGAGGACAAAAAATTGAAGAGGCAGGAATACAAAAATAGTTCCTCCTTGATTAATATTTAAATTATTTGATATAGCTAAACCATTCAAATCTGCAAATCAGCCATTCAAAGTAACTCGGCCTTATTGAAATCAGAACTAAGCATTCATGTACTCAGCAGCTGTGATTACGTGCGCACATGGTAATTAGTTTATCTAATATGATTTTTAAAAACCATAATTATCAAAATCTCATTTTCAAAATTATTAGCAATACTGTTCTAAACTGAAAATTAAAAAAATTATAGAAACTAGTAGTTTCATTATATACAAACTCTATTCATCCACAAACAAGAGATGTGGAAGAGAACATAATTTTTATCTAATGTAACTACTGGTTTCATTAGTCTCTTCCAATTCTCAATTTTCAGTTTATAACAATAATATATTCCGGATAATTTTTCTAATTATAGTTTTTTTCCACATCAGCAATATATTGCCCCAAATTAACTTACGAATAAAATATACCCAGTGGCAAAAAAAAGAATTACACGCAAAAACTAACCCCACATGTTTAGTAAATAATCGCGTTTAAGGTTTCGTTAATGACATTTAACGTCCATCTATTTTTGTGTGTAAACTTGCAAATTCAAAATGTGGATGTATTAATACGGTAACTAAAATTAGTTTGAGTATTAAAATGACAACGTCAAAGTTCGTGTATTAAAGAGGCAAATATAAATAAGTTGGCGTATTTTTAAGGCTTTTTCCATCTGTAAACTAACCGCGTTTAGGATTCTGTTAATAACATTTAACAGCCGTCTATTTTTTAGATGTATACTTGCAAATTCAATTTGATATTACTCATAAACTCAAACAAAATGAGGTCTACAAAACATTCTTTACCTCATCTGGACGAACGCCTTCACTAGGCTTTGTACGTTTTTTACAAACTGCCCTTTTCCTTTCCTTTCCTTCAATTCAGTGTCCATAGGTCCCAACTTGATCGCAAAACATGCAAAAAAAACTTGAACATGATAAAAGCTGTAGCAAAGCAAGTCAAGGCAAAGTGTTTATTTTGAAAACTCACATTATGGAACAACCACATAACACAAAAGCTGTAGAGCGTACAACAAATCCAAGATCCTTCCATTTTATAATGCTTGGGTAGTTTCATCAACATACATCCCTAAAGAAGGTTGATCAAAACCTTTAGCCAAAGCATTGACAAACTCAGCTGGAGAAACTACAGCATCCTGTCTTCGTTCAGCAAACCATCTGGTCATCATATCCCGTATTGATTCTAATAGTCGAACAATGTTAAGACCTCTAGCATTTGACAGTGCTCTGTTCAATGATTTCACTATGTTCGTAGTCATCAAATTTTAGCTTTCACCCCGGAAATGGGCATACACCCACAGTCGAATATCAGCTCTTTGAATGTACCCATGAAGTTCATGATTAATTTCTTGAATCTCCTGGAGAATCGCATTAAAATTAGGAATCCTAAAACATCTTGCTGCTTTCTTCACCAGACATAAAACATATTTTCCTTTGTACCGTTTCAAAATGTTCTTATATAAATGGTACGTGAAAATTCCCCAAGAAGCCAGCAGACACACATTCCCAATTGCTTTCCCTATCGACTTTTGCCTATCTGAGATTATCGCAAGATCCTTCTCGTCGGGAATCAAAACTTTTAGTTACGTAAAAAAAAATTCCCACGATTCATCATTTTCAGTGTCAACCACAGCGAAAGCTATTGGAAAAATAAGAAAATTACCATCATGAGCTAGTGTTGTGAGAAGCGTTCCTTTGTATTTACCATTAAAAAACGTACCTTCTACGACCACAACTTTGCGCATGAAAGGAAACCCAGCTATGCTCGCACTGATAAACAAGATATTTTTGGTGAATTCCTATCGAACAAGTAATCCTAGATCACTTAACAGTCGTTGCAATCGTAGGTGTCAAATCCAGCTCGGGATGCAATTAACTCACTAATTCTATTAGAATTACATTCAGTCTAAGCAATTCAAAGGTTGGTTGAGTTCATCAATTAAAACGTGCATATATTAATAACCGACAAATAATTAAGCAAAAAGATACTAAGGATTGAACTAAAAATGTAATGATAAAAAGCTAAACAAACAGGTAAAGGTAATCGACTCGGATGATCAAATGATATCCTATGATGCTCAATGCTAACATTAACTGCTAATCCTTGGTCTAAGATTCCTATGAATAGACTAATCTACTCTCGTGGCACTAATCATTTTCCTAATCATGCGATTAAAACAATCTCTTGGCTAATCAACAAAATTAAGAAGCATTGAGCTCAAATCTATGACGAACCACTAAACTAACTAACACAATCTCTTGGCTAGGCCTCATTTAGCATTCAATTTCTGGTTCAGGAATTTTATCGAGCAAATTTCGCGCGCAATTCATCCTAAGGTCTAAACTTGATTGATCAATTTAGTTCTAGCATTAAGAACATCAATTGAATGAGGATTTAATATTTATAAGTCCTAAACATCAAATTCCACCGCCTAATCACCCTAATTTACCTAACTCATTTGTTTATTTAGAACTACTCACTAGCCATTACGAAAACACAAGTTCTAAGAGTAGAATTATGTTTAACCATGATTAGATTAAATGAAAGACAAGAAAATAAACAAGGAATCACACAAGAACTAAATCAAAACTCAAAATAGATTCAAAATATTACAAAGAGTTTAGAGAAAAACTTAAGATAAAATGAAATTAGATTTACAAAAACCTTAAATAGTTTATTTTTATCTTTTTGGGGTCGATATCGGCCGGTTTGGCCGATACACATGTTCAGTATGGTTCCTTCACATTCCGTATCGACTGGGCACAACCGGTACACAATGGCCGATAGGTGTGTATCGGGCCATGTGTACCGGCCACAACTGTTCGATATGATCTTGATGTAATCATGGATACAAAGGAACTTGCACCAGAACTTGAAGAAGAAGCTGAGCTCAAAGGAGAGGATGATCTAGGAGAGCTCAAAGGACCAATGACTAGATCAAGAACAAAGAGGCTTGCTGGAGCCATCATGCAAGCTATGGAGAGCTTGGAGAAGGAGTCAATACATGAATAATTTGGAGGAATCAACACCATCACTCCAATACATTGCATACAAGCTGATCAAACTCACCTTAGTGGTACATCAACTTGTACTCTTTTTCCCAAGTTTGGTTTCATCCCATTGGGTTTTCCAAACTTGGTTTTTAATGAGGCAAGTTCGATGTGCACATTGCCTAAGTGTGAGCTTGATCACTTGTAAGGGGCTAGAAGATGTTAAGTGAAGAATCAAGAGAAAGAAGAGTCTAAACCCTACACAAAACACTCGGATTCTACATCAGTAAACCAGCCGCCCATTTTCTTGCTTTCTTTCCATTTCTGATTTCTAGACTTGTCTATTTAAGTTGATTGCTTGTTAAACCTAAAACTCAGTTGTTTATTCATAAGAAAAAAGAGAAGCTTTTCTCAAAACAGCTCATCTACTTTTGGTGTGTCATATCCTAAAGGACCCTCTTGGTGTGTAATATCCAAGAGTCTATCAATCCCCTTTGTTCAAATCGTCCATCACCTTTCACAAACCAGAATCACTCCATCTATATTCATCACCAAATCCGCAACATCATCCTTCAATCCATATGTTTGTGTGCTTCATAGTTAGTCTATTGTTCAAGGTGTGTTCTTTCTGTAAGGGAGATTACATCAAGTGGTATCAGAGCCCCTTGAACAATAAGAACTAGACAGGGAGTTTCTTAACCTTTGAGTTTTGATTCTGTTTGTTGCTTTAGTTCTTAGTTTGAGTCATTAGTATTACCAGAAAACCAAATTAAAAAATCATCATAGCTTATTACTTTTGTTTGCTTTGAGTTATTTCTATTAGTATAGTTAATTCTTGTGTTAGTGTATCAAGGTTCTCTTGAAATCTTTGCTAAAAACTTCCTTGAATTTTCGTACGTCAAGCTAAAGGAAGAAGAAGGAGAATAACTTTCGAATTAAGAGAAAGGAAAAGAGATATTCGGCCAGATCAATCTTTCCTTATTCACTCTCCAATCATATCTTCTTTCCATCTTGTTATTTTCGATCAAATTTTAGAGAGTGCAACAAGTCTGATTTAATCTTTTCTTTCCTTTGTTTTGTGGGTACACTAACAAAAGCCACAAACTAGAGAAGATCCAACATTCTAACTAACTTGGACCACAACAGACTAAGCCTCACCTCTATCCCACCCTTTTAGTTCAATTAGTCTTAAAACTTTTTGAGTTTCATTGTGTCGTTTTGAACTTATTTGAAAATAACAATTGCTGGACTTGCTCCTATCGATTTGTTTGTGATCCTATGTTCTAAACTCATTCTCTACTTGCTGTTTTAATTGTTTTACAAGGTACAATCGCAGGGGATGAAGGAGACACTTCCAATCCAATGAGTGACGCCAACAAATTGTTTTATGAGTCACTCACTCGAGAGATGACCAAGTTGGTGAAGCAACAGCTTGAGGAGTATCATAGGGAACATGGTGGACACTCTAGTAGCCCTCCTAGCCCTAGACGCGCAAGAAGAAAGGCTGAGGACCTCAGGAGACAACAATACCAAACTAGAAGAGAACAACAACAAAGGAGAACACAAGATGAAAGATTTAGAGATGATGCTTCTGAAGAATACTATGAGGAGAGGAGTAGTGACTCTAGACAGAGTCAAGGAAGAGGAAGGCATCAAAGGTACTACCACAATGATTTCGATGGAATCAAGCTCAAGATCCCTTCATTTTATGGGAAAAGTGATCCAGATGCTTACCTTGAATGGGAGAAGAAGGTGGAACTTGTTTTCAACTGCCAAATCGATTCTGAGATCAACAAAGTCAAGCTAGCAGCCACTGAATTCAATGAGTATGCACTCTCATGGTGGGATCAACGCATCACTTCAAGAAGAAGAAATGGTGAGCATGCCATTGAGACTTGGGCAGAAATGAAAGCAGTGATGAGGAAGAGGTTTGTCCCTAACCATCACCATAGAGAGCTTCATCTGAGGCTTAGAAGGCTTAACCAAGGATCTAGCTCAGTAGAAGATTATTTCCAAGAGATGGAAATGCTTTTGCTTCGTGCAAATGTTGAAGAGGACAGAGAAGCCATGATGTCAAGGTTCTTAGGGGGTCTTAACCGAGATATACAAGACAGGCTTGAACTAGAGCATTATGTAGAGATGGAAGACCTTTTACATAAGGCTGTTTTAGTTGAACAACAGCTCAAGAGGAGGAGTAACAACCGAGGTACTTATGGAGCTAATCCAAGGCCAAGCTATCAAAGAGATAACAAGCCAACCTTTGCTAAGACTCCCTTGTCCACAACTCAATCATTCTCTACGCCAACAAGTCATCAAGAGACTACCAAGTTCCAGCCGAACCTAGACAAGGACAAGGGCAAAGCTATTGCCAATCCTTCAAGAGCTAGAGATGTCAAGTGTTTTAAGTGCCAAGGTAGAGGGCATTATGACAATGAATGTACCAACAAGAGAGTAATGGTTCTGATTGATAATGGTGACATAGAATCTGAAGATGAAGAACTAAAGGTACAACTTGACTTTGATGAG
>OVBE01001450.1:0-36720 GCA_900406425.1 Iberis pinnata | reverse complement strand
TCTTAGAGTCTCTTTACCAATAATAATGAGTTGAAACTTGTTAATTATCACTATTTCATTAGTTTAAGCNTTTAGCAATAACATGAAAATCATTAAAATATATAAATTAGTGAGCTATAGCCCACGATTTTTTGTAAATTTGACAAAATCGTAAATAATTTTATTATGCTTTCTTAGAGTCTCTTTACCATTAATAATGGGTTGAAACTTGTTAATTATCAAACATATATTTAATAATAATTTCTAATGATAATAAAAGTGCTCATCTATTTCAACAAAAATATACTTAAGAACACCTCTATCGGTTTAGAAATTCATATGGATTCTTAATAATAAAATAAACATATATTTAATAATAATTTATTATTTAATAATTTTTAAATAAATAATGTTTAACCAATAAAATTATAACACATGGGAAATTTGAGTTCTAAAAGAGTTCTTAAAACTCTTATTTAAGAACCGATTTTTACATTTTCTCCTACTTTTTGTAATATTTTGTATTATTTAACAAGGAGAAACTTGATTAAGAACCACCAATGAAGTTGGTCTAAGATGTTTGTGTTTTATTCGGTGGCTTCACTTGCTTATGTTCTAACCCGGCTTTAAATGTACATACAACTGTATATTGTTTTCAATACACAAAAAAAAAACAAAAAAATTAACAACGTACGTTCCACATGTTTATCTACTGCGCCTCTTGTACAATATTTCTTGAATAGAACATAAATAGCTGTTTCTTCATGACAAATATATAATGTATATATTATTGGAAAAAAAAAAGACGAGATGGTCCAAAAATATCATCAACCATACCTCCACTCATTCATTATCATACATCTATACATAAAATAAATAATGGATGGTCCTATGTTTTCGACTTTTTTTTTTGGTAAAAGGTTAATACTATGTTTTCGACTTTAATTTGTGTATATATATATATATATATATATATATATACGTACGTACGACACTATAGTACAATTCATCTCTCACTAAATCCCAAAAAACGTCTCTCTTTCTCTCTCTAACATGATGATGAGCAAGAGCAAGATGATCACAAAGGCATGGAAGCAAGTATCAAGAAGAGTCTCTAAACATCGAGAAGAAGAAGCTCATATACCTCATGATGTACCAAAGGGACACTTAGTGGTTTATGTAGGTAAAGATGAAATGAAATGGAAGAGATTTGTTATCAAGATCAAGTTGCTTCATGATCCGATTTTTAAAGCTTTGATTGATCAATCAAGAGATCATGAAGCTTATTATGACGATTTCACTTCCGGTGATTCTAAGTTTTGTATCACTTGTGATGAAACTCTCTTCCTTGAGGTCCTTAGTTATGTTTCTTGATAAGTCTCTCATTCATTTAGAGGGTTTTAATTTGGTTAATGTGAATTAGTGAAGAGTGTTGTAATATGAGTTTTTTTAGTTAGTATTAAATCAAAATTTAGTCAGGGCCGGTCTTGAAATTTTAAAATTTTCAAGACGTCGCAATTTACAATGAAAAAATAGGCTAAAATTGTACAATTTTTAAGAAAATGAGTTGTTTTCTTTACTAAAATTTTTAAATTAAAAAAAGATCGCAAGCGTATGCTTGCACTTTTTAGGCTCAGGACCGGCTCTGAATTTAGTGAAAAGTGAAGGCTTAACAACATTTTTAGATATTTTTAAGTAAAAAAAGTAATATTTCGTTAATGTTTATTTTGTCGATAGACTCTCTTTGAGCCGCCGGGTTATTCCATTACCATTATCATTTTACAACTAATTACAAGTATTTTAATTTATTTATTTTTAAATCCACAATTTATGAAATATAAAAGTTAAGCTTTCAATGGATTTAATAATTACCCATTTTAATTCCATTTAGATGAAGAGCAATGTTTTTATTTTAAAAATCTACATTTAAGCTATAGTGAACTAGAATGGACCGTTTTTCATTTTTTTTCTTCTAGGTTTCATTACAGAAGAAGAAAAAAATTTACTATATGATGTTGTATTTTACAATGTAAACAAAAAAATATGTTATTTTCTTCTTATATTATTAAAAGTAATACCATACGTAACACGTGATGACACCTTTCACCAATTAAAATAAGAATGTCTTATAAAATAAATAAAAAATCCCAATATAAGTATATATATATATAGTATATATAAACATAAATATTGAAATATGCTTTTATTTTTCAATAAATGAAAACATTTTTTAAATTAGTTCCTAACATTTTATAAAACCAAATTTTTTCTAACTAAAAATTAATAACATTTAAAAATTAATATATAAACATAAATATTAATCTATACCTCGTTTCTTGTAGTTGTTATATATATATATAGTACTCCTACTTGCCTTTATACTTTTTTATTCTTTGTAAAAAATTTAAAATATATAATTTCAAAGTTAGTATACATTTCTCTATAATTATATATATGGATAGTTTTATTTGGATGGTGGCTTTGGCCAATGAGTTTTTTTACATTAAATTTTAATTTCATGTAATTGCGGTCCTCCACATTATATAGAGATTAACTATAGATTATATTTTTTTATTTAAGTATGATAAAATAGTATATGTTTTATAAATGAAAATATTCATTTCCAATGTTATGGATATTTACTTTTTTAAGACCAAAAATTTGCTTTCTTATAAATAGAAACCACAAACATAACAACCTATTTTGGACATAAGTTAAGGATTTGAATATAACAATTGAAATAATAAATTAGAAAAATGTAAACAAACAGAATTATTTCATTTTGAACATCTATAATGTATGCATAACCAATTAGAGTTTTTTTTATTCAAAATAATTAGAAATCTACAATCATTTTTTCGGTTTTTATATTCTTTCTTTAACATTGCAAACAATAAAACATAATTTTTAATTTAATAATTTGGGCTAGTACAAACTCAATTTAATGTAAAATTAATTTTGTTGACAAAAATACATTACAAGCCGTAACTATAACTTCTTTAATATATAGATGAAATCGTTGAACTTTTACATCTAAATAATTATGGCAAAAAAAAAAAACAATCATGGCTTCTTGAAAAAAAAAACAATCATGGCTTCTTAATATATAGATGAAATCGTTTCTATATATATATATAAACTATAAAAGAAAAAGCTTCTTGAAAAAATAATAACAACATTATTGGTTTATTTTATAATTTGAAAGATGAGTGTGTTTGTTTTATTCACACCAACTATTGATGACTATTTATATTTCTAGTATTCACGATTCACCGAATAAACATTCACCATTTATACATGAAAAAATATATAAATTAAACTACTTCGAAAAATTTTGTTAAAAATACAATTTATTCTCGTTTAAAATATTTTTCTTGATTTAATCAAGGAACAAGACAAAAAAATAATTTTTTTTACAATATGATCACATATAATAAAAAAAAAAAAATTAGTAGAAGTCAGGCTTCTCAGGGTAAGTGCAACCAGATCTTTGGATTACAACATTTGATGCATAGCATCCTGCTTTAACACATTCTTCAATCCTTTTCCCTTTCACTAATTGTGACATGAATCCTTTAACAAATGCATCACCTATTAACAGAAATATCAACAAAACCAGCTCTTAATTCATCTGTATCTACTCTATTATGTAATCAGTTCCTTCAAATGCTATGGATCAGCCTCATTCTAGTGAAGTAAGCCTAAAGTTGAATGTAGTTTTTGTCTGAATGAGTACATGCACTAAGGCTGGGAATTCGGTTCAATCGGTTCGGTTCGGTTCGGTTCGGTTCGGTTCGGTTTTTTTGGTTTTCAGATTTATGTGCCGAACTAAAACGAATAAAATTTTGGTTTGATTTTTGTTTTTGAAGTTCGGTTTATTCGGTTAAGTCGGTTAAATTTTGGTTATTTTTGGGTTATTTTTGGTTTTTTCGGTTATTTACGTTTTTTGGCAAGAAAAATAAAAATAAAAAAAATAAACCGATCGGTTATCGGTTAGGTTTGGTTACCGAAATTGAATTTTTTTGTGCCTATCAGTTATCGAAACATAATTTAGTTCGGTTCGGTTATATTCCCAACTCTAACCTGCACCATTGGTGTCAACTAGCTTCTCCTTTGGGAGAGGGATTACTGAATATTTCTTCACTTTTCCATCTTGAGCAACAACTACTGGATCAACTCTGTGTAATCACAGTGGTTCTCTTTTATGTTCCTGTTGCCTTTGGAAGCTGTGAGATTTAGATGGCTATTTGTTCCACATCTTCAGTCTACATAAACAGGCTCTGTTTACAAAAACAGAACAGCTTGTTGAATTTGGTTGTGTAAGAGAGAAATATACCTCCCAGCCATGAACTCTAGAGAAGGTTCTTGCTTCTGTCTCATTGCCAAAAACAAAGTTTTCATTAATTAATAGATAATGTTCTCATTGCTACCTGCTACTAGGGGTGTTTAATGTGGATAAACCGAATCGAACCAAACTGATTCGAACCGAATTATGCTATATGGTACGATTTTGTATAAACTGTATAAACCGTTTGGACACATATTTTTAAAAATTATAGTTATGGATATGGTATGGATATTAACCGAGAAAACTGATTAAACAGATAAAAATCGACATTTTAATTTTAAATAATATAATATAATATATATATATATATATATAATCCGTAAAGATTTACAATTTACTACAAAAATCAATGTTACTATAAGGAGAAGAGACAAAAGCTAATGATGATTGACATTACTATAAGAGAGTTCAATAATTTATGGGTTTTTTTATGATCCTCAGTTTTGATTTTTTCTCTTTATCACTTTATAATTAGTCTGGAACTATCATAACTTTTGTTGTTTTTTATTTGCATTAATCACTTTTTAAGTATAAATAAAGATTTCGTTTAACTTTTGAAGTTTGTATTTTCTACTTTATTACTTTATAACTAATGTGAAACTAGTATAACTAATTCTTTTACTTGTTATCACATTTTTTATGTACAAATATACCAATCAATAAGAAATTTTACATGTTTACTAAATTAAAAATAAAAATAAAATTATATATATGATTCTTTGAAAAAAACCGAAAACCGATGGTATCCAAACCGAACCGAACCGAAATAAATATGATTTAAATTTGTAGCTATTTTTCAAAAATTGAAAAACCGAAAAACCAAAAAAAACAGAACCGAAACTCACATTTAACACCCCTACTTGCTACATTTAATTTTTTTATCGAACATCATGGCATCAAAAGTCAAATCTGATAAACTCTATAAAGAAAGACTCGCAAGCGTAGACAGACCAATGTGGCAGACAATAATATTGTGGACAGCACTAAAGAATTTTAAACTAATACTAGTGTGAGTGTGAGGCTAATTATTAAATAGATCATTTGAATTTTACTCGAACAGCCTGTCAGATTAATTAATATTATAATTCTACTTCGTATTCATAAACATATAGAGCAGTTAATTACATTCATATTCTTTTTAACAATTCTCTAATATGGATTCAGTTTCAGAAAGAAATCTCAGATCTTTAATTCTCCAACTACTGATTGTCGAATGGACGGATTCAAAGCTCGCAGCAACACTCGTTACTCAAGTAGTCTCACTCATCAACACTGTGGATTTGGAGGTGACGTCGCTCACTACTCTAACAATCTCTTTGTTTAAAACTGTTGATTTTGATTCACAGTCGAAGCCATTTACGGAGTTGCTATCTCTCATTTCTCAAACAATCTCTCTTGTCAACTCTACGGATTCGGAGTCGGAGTTAATGCCACTCCTTGCTCAAATATGGAATCTTGAGCCGGAGACAGAAGTATCATCACTCATCAAACAAATAGCCAACGACGTCGTTTATACAACAGATATGGAGTCCGAACTTATACCACGTATAAGTCGGATGATCTTTTGTCATTGGATGGGTGACGAGTTCAAGCCACTTTTTAAGGAGACAATATCTCTGATTGGATTAATACATTTGGAGTCGAATCCAAAACCGGAATCGGAGTTAATGTCACTCATTACTCAAACCATTTCTCTATACAACTCCATTTCCACGGATCTTCAGTCTCAACCAAAGCCGATGATTGATCTCTTATCATTCATTGTTAGCCAATTATGTTCACAGTTACCGTGGTTTTTTCCAGAGTTTGATTCATACGTTCAAGAAACATCATGTCTGGAGCCAGAGCCAGAGCTTATGTCACTCATCCATCAAATCATCTCTCTTGTCAAGTCTAAGACTTTCAACAAGGAGAATTTTATTGCTGTAAGTGCAATACAAGTTACTCTAAAAGAAGGAAGATTCTGTGTAAAAGAAGACTCCTCAAAGAACAAGTGGGACTGTCTACTTCCTGGAAGGTGGATAAAAATCAAGTTAACAAGTGAAGCTGATACATATTTTCTTTGTCGGTATTGTAAAGGCGAGAACCATAAAGAATATAACAGCAAGCTTCCAGTTCCAGTTCAGGTCAAACAAACTCTCCATCAAAAACATTCTCTTCAGCTTGTCTACTTGACAGATACAAGCATATTCATAAAATGCTATTGTTGTGGTGAAAGTCTCCTCAAGTTTTATTATTGTTGTTTGGTATGTGATTGTGCTATGAATATTTCTTGTTTGGAGAGATCACCACTCTTGTCTATAGACAATCCCAAGTGGCATGAGCATCCTCTTACTCTCTTTCCAAGAAAGGCTTCTTTAACTTGTGACCTATGTGCCTTGTCTCATTCAAGTTGTCCATTCTACATATGTCCACCTTGTGACTTTGTAGCCCATCAAAGTTGCCTCAGCTTACCACGTGTCATCAAGATATCTCGTCATCCTCATCGTATCTCGTTTATTCCTACTTTCGAGCAAGGAGATTGGTCTTGTTTTATTTGTCGAACAAAGATCAACAATGATTATGGAGGTTATTGTTGCAATAAAGATAGTTGTTTCTATGGAGCTCATTCAAGATGTGCCACGCAAAGCAACGTGTGGGATGGTATAGATCTTGAAGGAGTTTCAGAAGAAATTGAAGAAATATTTGAGCCGTTTGAGAGAATAAGTGATGGAGTCATAAAGCATTTCAGTCATCCTGAACATCATTTGAGAATTGATGAGAACACGGGAAGAGATTATGATGATTATAAGCAATGTCAAGCATGCACCATGCCAATCTATTTTGGTAACTTATACTCTTGTAAGAGTACACAATGTGATTTCATTCTACATGAAGAATGTGCCAATCTTTCTCGAAGAATACAACATCCAATACATCCACATATACTCACTTTAGTGACTAATTACGATAATGAAAACAAGAAACTGATCTACTGCTCAGCTTGTCATAAGTCGTGCACATCTTTCTTCTATCTATGCAGTCAAGAAGGATCTGATTTTCGACTACATGTGCAGTGTGCAGCAATATCTGAGCCATTAGTCCATGGTAGTCATATCCATCCTTTATATTTAACATCAAAACCTAAAGAAGAAAGAAGGTGCTTGCTTTGCGAAAGCTTACACGAGGAAACATGGAATTGCATTGAATGTGATTATTCTTTGTGTTTCAAATGCGCGGTTATACCTCAAAAAGTGAGGTATAAGCATGATAAACATATGTTCAGTCTTTGCTATGGGAATCAGACAAGTACAATGGTGTCTTGGTGTGAAATTTGCGAGAGCAAAATAGATCCGGAAGAACGTTTTTACGAGTGCGATGAAGAATGTTGTGTCACATTACACATTAAATGCTTGATTGGGAGAGATTTATACATGAAGCCAGGTTGGTCTTGGTTGTACGGCGATGTCAGAATACTTGTTGTGCCCAACAATCATCAGTCTCGACCTATATGCAACTATTGTAAAGAGCGTTGTTCACAGAAAGTTGCTTTTCATGCGTCTGGAGTGATATATTGTTCGAGAAGTTGTGCATATTGCATTTGAAGGTTGAAAAAGAACTTCAAAGAAAGAGAAAATGAAGATTCAAGATTTCATTCTTTATAAAAACTTGAACTTTACAATCGGAAAGCGTAGCTCTTATATACTAAAGATTTGATCTAGTATCTATCCTATTGTGAGAATGGGACATGTGGCAATCCTAAGTAGAAGACAAAATCAGAAACCTATTGTGCATAGGGATTGTTGAGCTTGTACTATGTTCACCATTGTTGCTCTCTGTTCTTCTGCAGTTTATACTCTTTTCCAGCTGTATAAACTCTGTCTTTTTAGATTGTTTCAAGGCTTGAGTTTTAACCTCATATTTGTATTAGAATAGAAGAAGCTTGATTGAAGTCAAAAGTCCAAAAGAGAGAGAGAGTCATGTGATACAAGCAAAAGTATATAAAAGTTAAAAGCTCAATGTTTCTTCTTTGTTCTATCTTATATAAAGTTGATAAGCGAGTTAAACAACAAAACTCTTCTGATGGATTCAGAAAGAAGACAACATTTTCCTGTGTTATGAGTTTTGTCTTACTGCGAAGAATCATTTAAAAAAAGACATTTTTGAGTTATTTTATTCAAATCGTAGACGAAAAAAAAGAAGAATCTCGCAGGCTTTAAGCCTCTCAAGAAAGATTCGATAAAGAATTGAGATTTTTACGATGTTTCAGAGATGATCACAGATTGCTTTTGTGAACTCTGTAGTAGTCGAAGTACCTCCAAGATCTGCAGTTCTGTATTTGCCTTCAGCTATAGTGTTGATAATTGCACTATGGATTTGTTCTGCTTGCTCATTGAGTTTCAAGTGACGTAACATCATTACTCCACTTAGAAGTAAAGCTGTTGGGTTCGCTAAGTTCTAACATCGCCATAAAAGTACATCTTAAGATAAGAAAATATGATGAAATTTGGTATATGATCAAATGACTAACCTTTCCAGCGATATCAGGTGCAGAACCATGAACTGCTTCAGCAAGAGCTACACCATCTTCTCCGATATTACAACTGTGTCCAAGGTAAAATAACGACTTAAGTTCGTTATAAAACAACAATATTATGAATCAATGTTTTACCTTGGAGTCAATCCTAATCCTCCAACTAATCCAGCACACAAGTCGCTGATGATATCACCGTATAGATTTGGCATCACCAAGACATCGAAAAGTGCTGGGTTTTTCACAAGCTGCAAGCATTTAAGATTGTTAGTACAAGAACGGACTTTGTTTCATAAATACAAGATTTGTGTTGTGTAGCATACCATCATACAACAGTTGTCGATAACAACCTCCTCGTAAGTTATCTCAGGATACTTCTCAGCAACCTCACGACAACACTGAGAAACAAATGATCATACCTTTGCGTTGATCTCTTTGTAAGCATATGCTAAATGTGTTATACGGATATAGAAAAGGATTATACCTTGAGGAAAAGACCATCAGTTTTCTGCATAATGTTAGCTTTGTGAATAGCAGAAACTCTCTCTCTTCCATGAGTCTTGGCATAGTGAAAGGCATATTCTGCAACTCTCAAACTCGCCTGACGTGTAATGATCTTAAGACTTTCCACCACACCTCTAACAACCTATCATGAGTCAATCAATCATGAGAAACATTTCTTAGAAAGAACTAAACCCGATATGTTCGTGCTAACAAACTAAACCTGATGTTCAAGGCCACTGTATTCTCCTTCTGTGTTTTCTCTGATAGTAATGAGATTAACATCATCATAACGAGTTTTGTAACCAGGAAGACTGTAACAAGGTCTAACATTGGCGTACAGATTCAGCTCTTTCCTAAGAGTCAGGTTCAAAGAACGGTGACCTTTCCCAATTGGAGTAGCCATTGGACCTTTCAAACCAACTTTGTTTTTACGCACAGATTCTAGACTTTCCCAAGTCAAGAAACTCTGTGTTCTCGGATCGATTTCAGTTCCAACAAAGTGTTCTTCCCAAACAATTGGCACACCAGCAGTCGTAAACACCTAAATCAAAACAAGAAATGCATAAATTATCAACGAAATTGATTATCAATATACCGGAATTCCACTAATCAAACAATTGGCACACCAGCAATTGTAAACACCTACTTCAAAACACGAAATGCATAAACTATCAACGAAATTGACTATCAATATGCCGGAATTCCGCTAATCAAACAATTGGCACACCAGCAGTTGTAAACACCTAATTCAAAACACGAAATGCACAAATTATCAACGAAATTGACTATCAACATACCGAAATTCCACTAATCAAACAATTCTATAGCAACTAGAATTCCTAAACTAGAAATTCTCCGTAGAAAACAGATTAAGATTACGGACCTTTTTGACAGATTCAGCGATCTCAGGACCGATTCCATCGCCAGGGAAGAGAGTTGCGGTGATCTGAGAGCTGGACGAGCAGAAAGCTCTAGCTACCGAAGTAGTCGCACCAGATGTAGAGTTCACCGTTCCAAAGATCTGATTCGATCGGCTTCTGATCAACCGTCTCGCAAGATTTGCTGCCATGGTCATCGCTTCAAGAGCACGAACACAGCAAAAAGAAAAAAAATTATAAGACGACTTCTTTTACAGCGAAGGAATAATTCTTCTTTCTATGAAAACGCCGCGTAGTTTCTAAGTTGCGATTAGGTTCAGAAGACGTAAGGTAAACGGCACGATGTGCGTACATTGAATTGAAAAACGGTATTATATGTTTCTTTAGAACGCTAAGCCCAATAAAAGGTAGTTTCTATGTTACAGCATTGGCCCAATAACAAAAGACTTTTTATGATTCCGCAAAAACTTACAAAAACCGGAATCGGTTTAACCATTCAAGCAAAAACACTTTTTATGATTCCGCAACAAATTACACAAACCGGAATCGATTTGTAGCTATTGTCCTATAATTATGTATATATAACATACATAACATTACAACCAAACCAAGAAAAGAAAAAAAAAAGCAACAAAACTCCATTTTGTTCTTGTTTAATACACAATTACAAAGTGAGGATTCAACCCAATGACCCGTATGCAGTCACGTTCTTTCTTGAACCGGGTCCATCCTGATTCATACCAATCGGTTTATTCGATAACCGACGCTTATACCGCTTTAAAACCGAAGCCAAATTCTCTTTCCCTTTTGGGAAAGCCACATCTCCTGCAGCTGTACCGGTCCGGCCTTTCCTACAAGAGATTGCTATTTCAACGTCTTTGATTAGTTCAAGAAGTGTGACTGCTGTTGTGCATTTGCCTTTAGCCGGTTTAGCCGCCGGAGGTAACATTCCGCTTGAGGCTGAAGGCGGACTAGCTCGCTGATGGCTCAACGGAATTTGAAGGCAAAAGCATGGTGTCATCGGTGTTCGCAGCTTTGCGAACGCCGGATCAATCACTCCCTGTTCCAAAAACATTTTCAGATTGTGGTTTTCGGAAAACACGAATTGCGGTTTTTAACCTTACCTGAAGTCGGTTTAGAACGTAGGTGTACTTTCCCCAGAGCTCAGGACGACTTTCCATGAGAGACAAATCAAGGACACGGTGAATGCACCAAACTCCAAAGCTTACAATCAAATCAGCTCTCCAAATGCAACCATCTCCACAGTTAGGAACTGATGAAATCAATGGCTCACCCATGTGACCAACTTGGTTTATTTCTCGAGCTTCTGCTTCATATATAAACTTTTCTCTAGCAGCTACTCGGTCAATCAGTTCTTCATCGACTCCATCGCTTTGTCCAAACAACCATTCGGATCCTTCTAGTTTTATAAGCTTTAGAATACAGTGCCTGAATGATTGAAGAAGCTTAGCCTCTGCGTCGACAGTAGAAGGAGAGTTGTTTTCTATATTTATCGGATTCGATCTATTCCTCAGGTCCTCACCAACCGCACCATTCCTCTCTGCTACACCAAACTGCTCAAAAGGCTGTCTAGACCAAAGTGATCCAGTACCTGTTGTTGCATTCTGTGGCAATGTATAGGCATCTCTGTAGCCCGAGGGTAATCCAACCCGTGACCCCGAATTAGAATATAACGATGACTCATTACTTAATCGACCATAAGACGAGCCATACCCTCCTCCTCCACCTCCTGTTGACGGATCCCAGTATCCGCTCTTGTTGTTTGGCAAATGCATGTTCCTTGCGGACATTGACAATCCCGATATATCTGGCATGCTACTATATTTCTTCTCATTGGCTGCTACTGTGCTTAATGTATCAGTATTTCCCGAAGATGGAACACCGTAATAAGATCTTTCAGATTGTCGTGATATGTTTCTAGACCCAGCAAAATTCTCAAACCCAGGAGCTGGTCCAGGGGTTACACCATTCTGAGACTTCTGTTTTAAGGCTAAAGCCAGTTGCTGTGTATAACTCAATGAACCAAGGGCCGTAGCTCGAGATGTTGGGATCTCTCCGCGGGATTGTAAGATTTCAAGCCTTTCTTTCGCCAAATTATCGACATAAGACTTAATCTGGTATCCGTGAACCGTAGCTGGTTGTTGGTGTTCCCAACCCTCTGAAGATGATGGAGCACGCAAGCTAGAGTATCTTCTTTCACTCAATTCATAAGCATTATTATTTGTGGTGTTACTATATGCAGCCAACATCTGCATACGGTTAGCCAATGGTGACTGTGACTGTGACGAACTTCTTTGTAACCCATACAAAGAATCGATACTCCCAGGAGCCCTCTGCTGCTTCAGTGAATCATATAAATTTGAATTCTGTGATTCTAATCCCTTTGTAGTTGGTGAAATGGAATATCCACTACTCATGTCTTTTCCAAAGGAATCAGCTTTCAAAGAAGAGGCTGACTTTTGATCAGAACCAAACAACTGATCTAGTTTCTTTGCCTTTGCTTCAGCCACCAATTGCCCATGGAAATCATATAAATGTCCCCAAAACTCATCAAGAATCGCAGATAAGTGTCGTCGTGCAGCACGTCCCAAACCTTGCAACCTTGAAAGGCTTCCAGTACCACTTCCCCCTTCCTCACTTATCCCACTTAGGCTGCGAAATGAAGGCGGACCATCAGATAAAACAGTAAAGTTACTTGCAGGAGCTTTGATAACTTCTTCTGTTTCCCATGAAACTCCTTCAACATCCCTTTCATTGAACTTGCGGTTATTCTCCATGCTAAAAGTCTTCTCCACTGGACTCGTAGGTTCGATCTTCGCCATCCTTGTTTCAACAACCACACTTGTATCTCTAACCTCATTGACCACCGTTGATTGCAATACAGACTGTTCCTTTACATCAGAGTCTTCCCCATGACTACTAACTTGAGAGGTAGGGAATTTCACATCCAACCCGCTTTCCTCCAAAGAGCTAGAACGGATTTCTTGATCTGTAATTAAAATATTTTCTGGCAAATGATAGACTGAGCTAGCAACAGTCGTAGTATCCAACTCATCCTTTCCCCTGCTTTCCAACCGCCCTATTGATTCTTCGTCAATCCCCCTTGATTTGATTCTTCCAATTTCTTCTTCTTGAACAGATGGATAAGACAGAGCATTTTGAGCATCCATGTTCCATATTTGAGCTTCTGCTATGTTACTCGCAGATTTCAGTGGAGTAGCTACAAGCCAGAGCATCAGGCATAAGGATGCAAAAGAAGATACAAGCAGAGTGGTGTACTGAAATGAGGAACCCATCACAGTATTCCATCTCAAACTACTGGCCCAGTCACTGCTCCCAAATACCATCTCAACAACAAAAACAACATTTAAGCCCAGAAGCCCGAAAAACGTTGCAAGTGCAAGGAACTCGCCAATCTGAGGAATTTTATGGACACCCATGATTTGTCTGGACGAGGCAATGCGGAACAGTGGTATTACAGATGAAGGAAGCATCATCGCCACCAAGACCTGGGTGAATATAAGTAACTGGTATAACCCGTCTGCACCAGATGTCCACACACAATAAAAGGCAGGAGCAACTGCAAGAATTCTGATTGTAGCACGATGAAGCCAACTTGGTATTTCTATTTTTAGAAAGTCATGCAGGACTATCTCACCACCAAATGCCCAAGCCACTGCTGTAATTTGACTAGAGAAGAACAATAGCAGCAAAAAGAACACTGGAATGAGCGGACTCCTAAATACCTGCCCTCGACAATCAAGAACCAGTGTAATTGATAATCAGAAGACTTTTCTGAAACATTTTCCTAAAATGAGTAATAAGAATTTTTAAATCGGCAAACCTAACCTGTTCCATTAATGACATGGCATCCTGAAAAGTAAGTACCACAAGGCCAGTACTATGGAACACATTTGCTGCTGCATTCATCAGTACATAATTTACAAGTGAAAGTCCACTGAAGACACAAAAGATAGCAAACAAGTGGTCTTGACACAAGCTGCTCTTGTCGACATCTGATGAAGACGTGCTTTCCTGCAATAAAGCTTTAACTGCTTAGTAGGATTACTGCTTATTAATAGAAAGAAAAATGGATAGAAAGAGACTGGTACCCCAGCAAAATAAGAATGGATATAAAAATTGTGAGGGAGGATGCTTGCTCCAAGAAGACCCATCAGTGCAAATGCGCTCTCTCCAGTTAACCTTGTTAGCATTCCGTTCATAGAGAATGGGATCTCAGACTGACTCAGCAAGACACCGGAAACATAGAGAAGTAAAACCAGGCTTGCCGAGCAAATAGATACTGTATTTGCCATACCATTTTCCTGTAAAACCATTTATCAATGTCAGCTAGTTTCCGAAAAGCTATTTTGAAGAGCACGAAAAAATAAAGAAATAGTAGAAAGACGGGAACACCAGTCATACAAGGAAAGAGGCGAAAACAGGAAATAAAAATGCATCGATGGAGGCCAAAAATACTCCAGTTGATAACTCCACACCAAAGAGAAGGTTAAGCGCATGTGCAACACCCACAACCTGTTTAATTTAGATGCTCAAGTCAGATGAATGGAATTATTATCCCAACAAACGTAATTAAAAGGTGCACAACGAAACAAATGATAGTAACTACCATTGTAAGGTCGAGCAGAATTGCTGAGAACTCCGCCTGAATACCCAAGAACATGCACGTCCACTTGTCATACTCTTCACTACAAATCTGTCCCAGTAAAGAAACATTAAAATGTTGGAGAACTAGAGCATTTAGTTGACAGATTTCTACTGGAAAAACCAGCAAACAGATGACTATTTATAAGAAACATTTGGTATAATTGCTAATATTAGGAAGCGCGAATCAAGGTTCATTCTGCAACTAGTAACTCTGAGGAAGTAGCAACCACATAGCCTAGTATTGTTATCTAAAAGTTTTAAGATCAGAAAAATGCAGAGAATGAGGAACAAATACCTGAGCTAAGTTTCTATCAGTTGCAACGCTAATTCGAGCTGCTACATACTGGCAAAAAATAGCGGCAAAATTGAAGAGTAGAGTAATTGCCACCAATTCATTCCCAAAACGGGCACCTCCTTCAACATTTGCAACCCATTTCCCGGGATCAATATATCCAACAGAAATCAAAAGGACTGGCATTAGAGCAGGAACCATTCGCTGGATGAACCCTTGCTGAGGTCTCAAATTCACAATTTCAGCTTCCATCCTAAATCTATATAATTTACTCAAGAGGAGGATTTGATGTTAACACTACAAATCAATCGTAGTTAACTGAAAGACCAACCGAGCAGAATTCACAGATTTGATCTAAACACTTCCCCTTGCTAAATTACATTCCCTCCACGGCTCACTCAGAAATCAGAATCAGCCAATTATGAAGTTAACATGGCACTGAGAAAAATAGTCACTCTACGTTCACTTGTTTCACAGCTCTATACAATCTTTACCCTAACAACTGAATGGTACTTCTGGTAACTTAATGAAGCTTCTTAAGTTAAGACTACTTCAAGGAGATCCAAATCGTTTTCCTTACAACATCAGCTAAGTTGGTCCAAATAGAGGAAGCCCTAATAGAGCAACCAAGAAGAGAACATAGATTTTCATATGCTTAATCAATTAAGATATCTCCAAAACCACCCAAAATCAGCTTCAAACCTGAAAAAAATCAGATGAAATCTCTGTCACTAGTTGTTCAAATCAATACTTGATCCATCAATTAGCTAATCCCAACAGAATCGAAAATCACAATCTAATCAAGCTAAGAAAATCGTGACGCTGACGAAAAGCAAACAAAAATGCAAAGATCCCGTATGATCTACGCATTCAGATCTTCGAGAAAGAAGAAGTAAAAAAGGTCAACTAAGAAAATAAACACAAACAAGTACAGAAGAAAAGCTTAAAATCCCAAAAACCTAGATGAGCAAAACAATCTTTGCATCCACAAATTCAGAAATTAAGAAAATGAAGAGAGATCTAGCTTCCACTCTAATACAATCCACCTTATGAAACTATAAAAATCTGAGGTGAAAAAAAAATCCCAGAAACGCTCATTTGCACAATCTCCGAGGCAAAAGCTACAAAAAAACTTATGAAAGTTCGTGCAAATCCCAATAAAATCAATTTAGAAAGAAAAAAAAAAGTGAAGTAGAGCTTTTAAAGAAGATAGTAAAAAAAAGAAAAGAAAAATCACCTGTGAAATCGCCATGATCGCGAGTTGACTCAGTGAGAGAGAGACCTAGAAACGGACCTTCAAAAGAAACTCTTATCAAAAGGGAAGAGAGAGAGAGTAAATGGAAGAGAGAGATCCAAAATTAATATATACAAAAAAAAAAATATTTAAATAAATAAGTTACATATACATATACATGTATCTAGAGGTCTGAATATTATGGGTGCTTGTGCCACCTTAAAAGATTTATAAATGAAAAGTTACTTTATTTTTATTTTCTTTTGGTTAAAAAAACGTATTTTTAGAAGTAAATTTCAGGTTTATAATAACTGAATCTTATAGGTCATAACCCCAATTTTAATTAATAGTCTATCCGTTCTATTATATAAGTTGTTGTAAAAAAAATTTATATCTTAAAATATAAGATATTTTCGTATTTCTATGCAGATTTTAAAATTATTAAATATTTCATGTTCAATAACAATTTTTTATTGATTAGTTGAAGTGGTTTAATGTTCAATGTATTAAATAAGAAGAAATTTTTTTAATATGCGCGTTTTTAACCAAAATATTTTATATAATAGAACAAATAAAATATTAAATCGGTTGCAGTTTTGGATTCCAACATCAGTGGAGAGAATATTACAAAAAACTATTAAAAAAACTAGAAAACTAGAATTTAAAGGTTTAAATTTAAAAAAAAAAAAATTATTAAAAAATTTATCCATACATCACAAACTTAAAAACTAGAATTTAAAGGTTTACATTTAAAAAAAATATATATGTGAATTCATTAATTAAATTTAGAGCTTAGTATTAGAAGTTTGGTAGTTAAACTAAAACTATATTAGTTTTGTGTTTTTTTGAAAAAAAAAAACACATTTTTACGTTAGTTTAAAAATAATTAAAAATGTATGGTATTTTTAATAATAAAACTTGAAATTGATATTTTTGAAAATATTCTTTTAAAAAACATCAATTTCAAGTATATTTTTATTTCTTGAATCATAAACAAGTCCTTCAAAAAAAAACCTAAAAAGGTTATAGTTTTTGAGAAATTTTGCCTAAAGAGTATATATAATATCTTTGTTTTGCTATCATAAGATCATTCTAAATATAGCTTTTTTTAATGATGTTTCTTACTTTTTTTAGTTTATCTAATAGACTAAAGTAAAATCTACAAATCCTTGAGTACTTTTCAAGTCCATGCAAATTGACTTATGAACATAATATTTGAATGTTTAGATATTAAACGTTTTTATTTTATGAAAATGACATAATATTTCAGATAATTACACATTGTCATTATCAAATTCATCAATTTTACTTAACTATTGAACTGGAATTAAACATTTTCGCACCTATATGTGATCTTCATAACAAAAAAGTTGATTAAAACATTTTTATTCATTCAAGTCGACAGTTATAAATTTACCATATGCATATTAAAAAATTCGAAACTTCCTCTAAGAATTTACGTTATTGAAAAATAATAAATTATAGTTGCCGACACAACTCGACGTTATCAGAAGTGAAATTGATGACTAACAAAAAAAATTGGATTTTATTTTTTCAAAAAAATATATATGGATTAAAAAATGAGAACATTAATACCATCCATAAATATATAAAATCGAAATTAAAAAAGGATTGCATATTATACTATGAAGAATATGTCTTTTTTAATCAAACAAGAAGAATATGTCTTTATATGTCAAGTTTTTTTATATAAAATTATAATACATATGGATATTGGTGTGTGCAAATAGTTATTTATTTATTTTGATGTCATGTGTGTAGGTATAGATATTGAGTGCGCAAACTAAATAAAAATTGTAGAAAAGAAAATATAAAATATAAGAAATTTTTTTCAATCACAAAAAACAGATCATTAAACGATATCTCTTTATACTTGACAAATCAAAATGGGTAATCCTTATCAATATAAAAAAATTTGACTCCATGTTTTAACTCTTTTGGCAAGACGAATTGCTTCTATGTTCATTGTCCTTGGTTGTTGTCGCACTCGAAAATATGTGGAAGATGAGCGTACTAGCTCAAAGGCACATAGCTCCGACCTGCAGACTAGCCAATATGATGGTTGTTGAATCATACTCTGTTGAATTTGTTATGAAAATTGTACATTGTCTCTTTTTATTTAATAGACATTGCATAGTCCATAAAAGGCTTAAGAGTTCAATATGTAGAGTTGAAATCATTCTCTTAATACCTTACATATTTAGAATATTCGTAGATCCATCTTTTAATTTTAAAATCTAACCAAGGCCGTTGATCATGGAATCTTTCTTCCATGAGCTGTCAGTGTAATAGATAGTTTGACATACCGTGTATAACGATTGATCCGCATGGATCGAGTATCATGGATGAATAGTTTTCTGAAACATTCTTTTAGAATTAGTTCCTCTCCATTCGATAGCTTTCTTAGTAGTTAGGTCTAAC
Source organism: Iberis pinnata (assembly GCA_900406425.1). Taxonomy (NCBI): domain Eukaryota; kingdom Viridiplantae; phylum Streptophyta; class Magnoliopsida; order Brassicales; family Brassicaceae; genus Iberis; species Iberis pinnata. Next base: position 17,841 of record OVBE01001450.1, on the reverse strand, counting down.
AAATCTGTAGGATCTCAATTATGTTATTCAATAACTATTACATTTCTTGCTTAAAAGATAATTTTTTGTTTGATAAATGTTGGTTTATGGCTTCCAACAAGCTAGTCCAAATCTCTTTCTAAAAAATCATAAAAATGTTATGTATTGAATATAAAATTATAAAAATATTTATAATATTTATTTGTATGAAAAGAGATATTTTCAAAAATACAACATTTTTTTATGATGTGTTTTAAAAGTATCACACATTCTCAAATTATTCCAAAATATAACACAAAAAAATTCATAAAGAAAATACCACAACTTATATGTAGATTTAAATTTTCAAATTTACACTCTAAATCTCCAAAGCTAAACATGAATATTTATTAGCATGGTTATATTTTCAAATTTGGAATATGAATATAGAATTACTCATATTAATAATTATTTTACGTAATATTTTGAATGTAATGTCATCAAGATCACATATGTTATTGAAAATAACCAAACCAAACCATTAGCATGGTTATATATAATTAATCTTTTAAACCGAATAATCAATTCACAAATTAAATTTAAATATATTTATATGTAATATAAATTTTCTTATTTTTCTAATCAAATATAATCCACGTGTTCCCAATCATCTCCTACATAAATGGAAGTACAGCTTGGGATTTCGTTACCCATACACTGTACCTTACTATTATTCCCAATTTTAACATTTTTGGATTTTTTATATTTAACTTATTCACCATTATGCATGCTCTAAAGACATTATATATAATACGTACACAAATGTAGATTTATGTATATTGGATAGGAAGCAAAATTAAAGAACATGGGCTCTTGTGTTTGATGTATATGTTCAATGAATCAACATCAAGACAATACTTGTTTTATCATATACTATAGAATATAAATAAATAATATCTATAACTTTTGATTTTCGATAACGTACAATGTTTATCTTAACGGAATTTTGGCAATAGTTCATCATAATTTTTGTGATGATCAGAGAGTTTTAAGCCGAAATTCGTATATTTTTACAAGACGCATGGTCGGCCCTGAAAATACGAGGGTTTGAAACAAATTATAAATGGGGGCCGATATTTATATTATAAAAATTTGTAAAGAAAATTATAAACATAAAAAAATCTTAACCAATCAGTTAACATAAGTTTTAAAGCCAGAGACGAAGAACAAAAAAAATGTATACGTGATAGTGTTGTTGGGCCAATTTTAAGTTTTCTTTCAATTGTTTTTTCAGTTCTTAATTGTTTGTACGTGGTTTTTGAGGCATGTATAATTTGGGGGCCACAGACATATGTCTCACTTGGTTTGATCCAGGACCGGCCCTGCCAGGACAAGACTCAAATCATATTATATCTTTCCTTTGAAGAGAAAATCTCTTCTACCATAGATTGAACTAAGAAGCACAACTGATCCAACTCATCGTTGGTTAGTCCGTCATATTTTTATAAACAATTTAGATTTTGTTTTATTTTAGTTTTCTTTAATTTAGTTTGTAGTATAATTTCTTTTATAAAGATATTTTTGTAAGATGAAGATTTTTCCAAATATTAATTTAAAGAGACTATGATATAAATAAAAAAATTAGTCAAATTTCTCTTACATGAATGTATATAATTACCTTTTTGATATAGTGAATTGTTGTTGACTTGTTTTACACAATGTAGTGTGATTTTTTAAGTAATGTCAACCAAACAAAAACAAATTATTTAAAGTTTGAGTGAATAAAAAAAAGTCAGAAAGTCAAATTTCACTTTGAAAGCCAAAAAAGAATCAATTTAAATTATCTGAGTGGAAAAAAAATCAAATTAAATTATTTGAAAATTTTAAAAGCTTCATTCATTGTTTAGGCAATTAAGTAAAAGAGTAAACACCAAAAAGGGAACAAGACTACATGGTACAGATCATTTATAGTTTAAAGAATATTTTTTGTCTCTATTTTTTAAGTAGATTGTGATCTTTTGGGCTTTGTGTCCAAATATTTTTTATTATTAATAAATACTACAAATTAATTGGTTTTATAACATAACCCTTCATTAGTGTAAGAGACAATTAAATTTATTTTACTTCTGGATTCACTGTATATCCTTGAAATTAAGACACTTGGTGGTTGGGTTCACAAGAAATGGGCGATTTTTGATAAATAATTAATTATCTTCTAATCAAGAGATGTCAGTTACTTCAAGCTCGTTAATTGTTGAATTAATTGGTTAAATTCAATAAATCTTTTTGGTTATTAATTGGAGTTGTCTTTATTTTTGTAATTAATTGTAGTTATTTCGTCTAGACAAAATAAAGATTGAATCGGGACCGTAAATGTACAACAATTGATGATGCTCTTCCCACAATTTGAAGTAATATACCGGAGCAGAAAATGGAACATATGTGTCGATCATCTCGCAAGATCGGCTCGGAAGAAAAACATATTGTCATCTTATGTTAGTTTTTCACCACCAAGTTGGTGTTCTGTTGTTCCTACTATGTTCTAATTAATTTTTGCTTTTTTTTTTAAGTCGGGATTGTATTTGTAACACCCTGGTTTATAGAGGAATGATGGTGTATGACGAAAGCTTAAGAGAATTGATTTGTTTATCTATGTCACATAAGTGCATCTAACTTTTCTGTCACCGGTTCTGAGAGAATTCCACAGTTAAACGTGTTTATGTTAGAGCAATCTAAGGATAGGTGACTTTCCGAGAAGTTATTTTCATAATTGTGTGAAGCTGAGATGTTAAGATGTTACAGTTTTAATAAAAATTCAAAGTTAATTTGTTTTTACTTATATTGTTTTGTTTTTTTAAATAACATATTTTAATTTTGATATTCAATTTCTATGATGTAAAAATCGTACTTTCACCTAGTTTAATAATACCAATATACTTATCCATTTTAAGAAAGTTCATGATCACAATAATTGATTCATCAACATCCAAAAGTAGTGAAAATATATGTGGATAAAGGACATATATTTCAATTCCAAATTAAGAAATGTTAATGATCACAATTATATATATCTAATAATTTTGATTGTGAACATAATGAACATTTTTCTTAAATTGGATAAGAAACATATGTCCTTTATCAACAACTACTTTCACTGCTTTTGGATGTTGATTGATCAACAATATTTGTCATAATTCTTTGACTCATGATATTTTTCCCACTTATCATATGAACCACATGTTATTAAAGAGATATATTCTAAATAATGACAAAAATAATAAATTAAAGGACTAAGGTTATACTAGAAAATATACTAAAGTATCACCACACAGTTAACTTTTACACGTTTGCATGTGAAGTGAACATTGCCCATCACATATATTTTTAACTTTTAGAACAAAGTCGACCACATTTCTTGAAACATATTTAAAAATTTAAAAATATAATCTAGAATGTATACTAAAAGGTTGACTATGCTTTATAGTTGGTATATATAATAGTTTTTCTGTTCAATTTTATAAGATGTTATAGAGACAATTTTAGTTTTATATTATTTGATTTTCAACTTTAATGAAAAAATTATAGCTGTTAAAGAAAATGTGCTTTTCTATAAATTTTCAATTTGTGGAATTATTTGTAGTTATTTAGTAACTAATATACTTTTTAAATGAAAATATATAATAATAACTCATTTTTTAAAAATAACTAATAATTTGAGGTTGTATATATGTGCTACACTCTGTTGTTAAATACTAGGCTTTCAGAATTTTCGCATAAATTAACAAAATCATTAATATTAAGCTATAAATATATGATTTTTCTAGACTCAATCATTTTTCCATATCAATAGCAATTCAATAAATTTTAAAACTTCTCAACTAATTTGTTGAAAATTGTTTATGAATTAAGGTTCAAGTACGATGAAGCTTTCAAGCGTGTTTACTCAAGTTTAAATTCAGAAAAGTTCCAAATCCGTTGCAAAGACTATGTCTTCTTCAGAGAATTTCAAAAGAGTTCAAGACATATCAAACACGAGTACATTTATGTACACACTTGTTCGAATAAAGGTTTGATATAAGACAAAGATCAACTCATGGGAAAAAAGAAAGCTTGCAGGCCTGCACAAACCGTCTCTAAGCCTAACCACCCAAGTACATTTGCAAGTAATGTTAAGGTAAAAGGTTCAATCTTTAGTTACTTGGGTTAAGTCTCATGCTCTGATATAAAAACAAAGTTTATATGTTGATGTGAGATTGTATCGTGTGAGTGAAAAAAAGAACAAGAGTGGAAGTAGTGTGATCAATAATATGTAAAGGTTTGAAGGGTTGTTTAAGCCAAGTTCTTAGTAGATTTTCCGGAACTTGTTCCAGTGAGATGGAGGTCCCCTTCTCCAAAGAACTGAACTCGTTAAATTTCATGTCTCTTTACATTTTCTGCATTTTTCTTTCATTCAAATAGACGAGAATTCCAATGACAGTGAGTTGAAGGAAAGTTCTTGTTAAGCAAAGATAGAGAGATACAAATTTTGTTACAACAAAGATTTTGTTAGCTTTAGGAAAAGAAACAGAGGAGTTAAATCCTAACCTTATTTTTAAAAAAATCTACAATTTATAATCAATTATATATATATATATATAAAATCTATTTATCTTGAAAAAAGGAAGGCTAAAAAATATATTAATAAAATAGAGGGACTATATTAAAGGAAGTTAATTGTGCCAATTTGTTACTTGTGTTTTTTTTGGTTTTGTATTTCTTATGGGCCTATAGCTTTATACAAAACAATTTTGTATTACAATTTCGATATGGGCTATAAACTCGAAAGTGCCCCAAACCACACAATTACGATTTGTTTTTGACCAGTCAATAACGTAATTTTATGATTATCTAATTTCCGTACCTATAAATTAAAAAATACAGTATCTGATATTTTTAAAAAATTAATAAATATCCAATTTCCGTACCTGTAAATTCAAAATACGGTAGCTGATCTATTTAATAAATTCAACATATTATTTTATATTATAATGTCGCTGCCACATAGAAAACGAACAAAAGTAAAAAGAAAGAAAGAATATGATCTCACAAAGCAGTCATTTTCCCTTACCGAAAAACATTACTACGTATATTTAATTACAACCAAATATTTTTCATAATAAAAACATACACAAGTAAACGAATTGCTACGCAACATCTTTCTATAAAGCAAGGTTTTTAGATATAACAAAATAATTATAGAGATATTACTGATATATACAACCCAAATAATTATGGCTTCAGATATAAGAAAATAAATATATAAATATTACTTATATACATAGCCGGTTCTGAGCTCAAACATAACAAACATGAGTTTGTAGTTTTTTTCAATTTAAAAATTTTAGTTAGGAAAACGACATATTTTTAAAAAATATTACACATTTTTGACCTATTTTTCTTTGTATATTGCGGCCTTTAGAATTTTTTTAAATTTCAAGACCGACCCTTCTTATATAAATAGCCTAAATTAATTTTTTTACTCATATACTAAAACTACATTATTCGGGTTTTTGAAAAATATAATCATTTAAATTTTAAAAAAGTAACTCGATACCTTCGAATTTGAAGTTTTTTTTTATATTTTTCATTTTATTTAGCGTTCAAGACTAATGTATTATATATTGTTTTTACACAAACACCACTAAATTTGTATGTATTATATATTGTTTTTACACAAACACCACTAACAAAAAAATAAAATAATAACCAATAGAAAGTAAGACTACAAAATATAAACAACCACAAACATTAGATACATTTTTTTTACATAAAAAATATTAAAAACATCTATTTTTATTTTTATTGAAACATTATACTTAATGTACAAATTTTTTTAAAAATTATATTGAAACCTAATGGGTTGATTTTTAGGATTTATGACGGCAATAAAAAAAAAATTAAGTGGTTTAGCGGTTGTGTTATTTATGTTGTCTTGTTATCATATCAAAGATCGAGTTTGGTCACTCGTTATGATAGTATATTTTTTCTATATATAGAGTTTGAGTTACAAAGCCGATCCGTAATGGTTCATAAATTAACGTGCCAATTATAAAAATAATAACAAAACAAATATAGAAGGTATCTAGAATATTTCTTAAATGGGAGAGACTTAAAACACAAATATTAAGGTCTATTTATTTAATTAAAAACGCAAAATTCAAGAACACTAAATTAAAGATAAGATATCAACTTCGAAGGTACTCAATATTATTAACAAACGTTACGGTGATTCCTCAACGTCTTTCATAAAGTTGCTTACAAGCCTTCTTCTTCGATTATACAATTTCCCATAATAATTTAATTTAATCAAATTTTTTTTCACATTTTTAAAAACCTATGATATTTATTTTATTTATAGTATGATAGATTCACCAACCTTTCTTTCCATTTTAACAATATATAACCATGTGTAAACCAGCAATGATATCTTCAATTTGTATCAAAAAAACCACTAGAAGATTTGATACAAAAGAAAAAGCTCATAAATTCATCAAACCGGAAAATTGAACCGGAGATGAAGATAAACCGGAAAACTTCTTTGTTTCTATTCTTTAATCTTCTTACGTTTCTTGGTGAGTCTCCAGTTGATGCAGCGGTGAAGAAGTACCAATTCAATGTAAGTGTTCTACTTCCGGTTAACTATAAACCGGAATACTAATAATACTGATTTGAAACTAAACCAGTTTATTACAAGTTTCAACAAAGCCGGTCATGAGCCCAAGCAGAGCAAGCATGTGTTTGCGGCTGTTTTTCAATTTAAGAAATGTAGTTAAGAAAACGATCTATTTTTTGAAAAATTGTACAATTTTTACGGATTTTTCCATTGTAGATTGCGGCCTTTAGAAAATTTTAAAATCTCAGGACCGGCCATGAGCCTCAAAATATACTCATGCATGATGTTTATTAACTAACACTAAACTTGGAATCAGGTTCAAATGGCGAATATAAGCCGGTTATGCAATGCTAAACCGATTGTTACGGTTAACGGAATGTTCCCTGGACCAACGGTTTACGCAAGAGAAGGTGATCGTGTTATAATTAACGTCACTAATCATGTAAAATACAACATGTCTATCCATTGGTAAAAGTCTCTAATTCATTTCTTAATTCTTAAACCGGTTTTAATAATTTTTTGTTGTGAACCGAAAAATTCAACGGTTTTGGTTTTTGTATAGGCATGGGCTAAAACAGTATCGGAACGGTTGGGCGGATGGTCCAGCATATATAACTCAGTGTCCGATGCAGACAGGACAGAGTTATGTTTATGATTTTAATGTGACCGGACAACGTGGGACGCTTTGGTGGCACGCACATATTCTTTGGCTACGAGCTACGGTTTATGGAGCTATAGTTCTCTTGCCTGAATTAGGAAAACCATTTCCTTTTCCGCAACCACACCAAGAAACCAACATCATCCTCGGTTAGTGAACACGATAAACTAGGAGTGGGCATTTAAACCGAACCGAATAAATCGAACCGAACTGAATATGGTTCCGGTTCGGTTTATTCGGTTATTTGATTCAATTCGGCAATTTTTTATTTTAGTTCGGTTCAGTCCGGCTAGGCAACAATTTTTTTCTAAATTAACCGGACTAAACCGAACCGAACTTGCTAAAATTAACCGAACCAAACCGAATAAAAACTGAAAAAATTGAAAAATATATATAACGGAAATTAAGATTTTCGAACCGAAAAAACTGAACCGAACAAACCAAGTGCCGAATCGAACCAAACAAAACAAAAAAACAACAAAAACCGAACCGAATGAACTGGATGTCCACCCTTATGATAAACCAAACCGGTATGGTATTAGTCTAATTTACTGAATATATTTTTCTTGAACTTTCTCGATTATTTTTCTTTTTTAGGAGAATGGTGGAACAATGACGTTGAGACAGTGGTTAACCAAGCCAACAAGTTGGGCGCACCGCCTCCTATATCGGATGCTCATACAATCAATGGAAAACCTGGGCCGCTCTTTCCATGTTCCGAAAAACGTAAGGATTATATTTTCTCTGTCCGAGATATACAATGTTTTAGAGATTTGTTTCAAGTTTAAAATATAAGATGTTTTCGTCTATTATATAGTTGTAGCTCAAGAAGTTGGTTATTATAATTTTTTAGTTTGGTTTGTATTGGATCGGTTTAGTAAAACCAAATTTTATTTTCTCTTGTGTAGATACATTTGTGATAGAGGTTGAAGCAGGCAAAACATACCTTCTAAGAATCATCAACGCTGCACTCAACGACGAGCTATTCTTTGGAATCGCAGGCCACGACATGACCGTGGTCGAAATCGATGCGGTCTACACTAAACCATTCACAACCAAAGCTATTTTAATCGGACCAGGTCAAACCACAAACGTTTTAGTAAAAACCGACCGTTCTCCAAACCGCTATTTTATGGCAGCGGCACCGTTTATGGACGCTCCAGTAACAGTAAACAACAAAACTGTAACCGCGATTCTTCAATACAAAGGCGTTCCAAACACAGTCTTACCGATATTACCACAACTTCCAAAACCTAACGATACTTCATTTGCTTTGGACTATAACGGAAAGTTAAAGAGTCTAAACACACCAAATTTTCCGGCAATTGTACCTTTAAAAATCAATCGTAGATTGTTCTACACGATCGGTCTAGGCATTAACGCGTGCCCGACCTGCGTGAACGGGACAAACCTCGCGGCTTCTATAAACAATATCACATTCATTATGCCGAAAACCGCTCTTTTAAAAGCTCATTACTCCAATATCCCTGGGGTTTTCAGGACGGATTTCCCCGACCGACCTCCTAAAGCGTTTAACTATACCGGTGTGCCGCTTACGGCTAACCTTGGGACATCTACTGGGACTAGACTTAGCCGGGTTAAGTTCAATACTACAATTGAGCTAGTCTTGCAAGATACTAATCTTTTAACCGTTGAGTCACATCCTTTCCATCTTCATGGTTACAACTTCTTTGTAGTTGGAACTGGTGTTGGAAATTTCGATTCGAAAACCGATCCAGCTAAGTTCAATCTAATCGACCCGCCGGAGAGAAACACTGTTGGAGTACCAACTGGTGGTTGGGTTGCTATTAGATTCAGAGCTGATAATCCAGGTATGATAAGTCAATGTACTTATATTAGGGGTGGCCATTTAAACCGAACTGAATAAACTGAACCAAACCGAATTTAGTTTGGTTCGGTTTATTTGGTTATTTCGGTTCCATTCGACACATTTTTTATTTTAGTTCGTTTTCGGTTCAGTTCGACAACAATTTTTTTACTAAATTAACCGAACCGAATCGATATGAACCGAACTGAACTTGCTAAAATTAACCGAACAAACCGAAAAAACCAAAAATAAACACAAAAACCGAAATTAAGATTTTTGAACTGAAAAAGTCAAAAACCGAACCGAACAAACCGATTTCCGAACCGAACTGAACTTTTGTTCAGTTCAATTCGGCAAAATAACCGAAAAAACCGAAAACCGAAAAAACGAACAATCCGAATGCCCACCCCTAACTTATATGATAAGTAAATCAACTGATCAATGCAAATATGTTGTTGTTGTAGGTGTTTGGTTTATGCATTGTCACTTGGAAGTTCATACAATGTGGGGTTTAAAAATGGCTTTCCTTGTCGAGAATGGGAAAACTCCTGAGCTTTCTGTTCTTCCACCTCCTAAAGATTATCCTTCGTGTTAAAGAAAACACAAACTACTCTGTTTTTTTTCTTCTTAATATATGCTTAATTTTTCTTTGTTGTTTGTATTTTCCCTTTCTTGTTTGATTTGTGTTTGAAAAGAAATGTAACTAAATGTTTCCTGCAAGAGATTTTATGAAAGCAATAACTTTTATAGCAATCAAAACTCTTAGCGAGATACTAAGAGAAAGAAAGACCAAAGCTCGTCATGAACATAGTCAAATGAAACATTGGTTTCGAGCTCCCATATTTTATAGGCTCCAAAACTTAAAAAAAAAAATATTTGTAGGCCTCATTTAAAAAAATAATAGTCCAAAATATAAAATCATGAAATATTGATCTTGATTTTTTAGATTTTGTTTCATGCTCCCAAAATTTTAAGGTCGGTCCTGGAAAAATGCAAACTTTTGAAAAACAGAGTATCGCCATGAACAAAATAAAAAGAGTATCACCAAGAACAAGAACATAGGAGTTTCTTATTCTTATATGGTTAATTTTTCTTTGTTGATTGTACTTCTCCTTTCTTATTTGATTTGTGCCTAAAATAAATGTAACCAGAGCCGGTCTTAAGTATAAGCAGAGAAAGCATGAACCTGCGGCCTTTTTTTAGTTGAAAAAATTTAGTTAAGAAAAACGGCTAATTTTTTGAAAAATTTTACCACATCGGCCTAATTTTTTCGTTGTAGATTGCGGCCTTTGCAAATTTTTTAAATCCCAGAACCGACTCTGATGTAACTAAATGTTTCCTGCAAGAGTTCTTATAAAAACAGAATCTTAAAACACATCAAAACTCTTAGCGAGATACTAAGAGAAAGATGTAAACTTTCTAAAAACAGAGTATCATCAAGAACAACAAGAAAAAAAAAAACAAAGCTAAACTAGTTTATGAAGAACAAAAGAGTTTAAAATCTTACTAAATCGCTGCCTTCACTGGATCTTTAGGTTTGCAACATTCTGTTTTCTTCTTGAAATTAAGCTTCCTAGTGAAATTCTTCCAACTTCTCTTTGATCTCACAAGCTTATGCAACTCTTGTTTCATGTTCATACAATCTTTTTCCAATTCAGAAACTCTTTCTCTCATGTTTTCACCTCTAGGTTTAAGTAAACTCACATTTCCACCAATTTGATTCTCAGGATTGTCTAGATTCTCAGAGACATATAACCAACTTGATACAGATGTTCTTAACCTAAGTTGTTCAAAGAACAAAACTTGAACAATCACTCTAAGAGGTAGTCTTTCGTTCTGAGCAGCGTGTGTGCTAGCTTCTAATGATAGCTTTTGACAATTCATAAGTCTACACATTTGTTCTCTCTCTGAATCTGTAATCCATGCATGCGCCTACAAAAAAAAACTCTGTAATCTTATTATGCCGGTCCTGAGATTTTAAAAGCCGCAATATAAGATGAAAAACATGATCCGGTTCTTAAAATAAAATTTTGAAAATGAGTAGGTTCTTAAAGTAATATTCTGAAAATAGAAAATGGGACGCAAGTTGGTGGTTGTTCTGCTTGGCCTGAGGACCGACCCTATAATTTTATTATATAAAACCGAACGTAGATAATTATAACTCACGAGATAGTGACACGTGTCACATTTAACTTCGACTGTGACATGTGTCGAACATTTTTAAGAATTAGTATTTTTGTGGTTTTATTTAATATATATCATAAACTAGAAATTTTGAAGAATTAAATAAATAAATAAATAATAGTTTGAAAAAAACCTAATAAGTAAATTATCAAAAAGGAAAACATTGGTAAGAATGTAAAATATTAAAAATGAATAATTTACTATCATATATATTTGTATATTTTTAGTTATTGTTTTCAAATACATAATATAATGAATAACAAAACACGAGTTTAAAATAAAATTTAATTATATGAATATTAATAATAAAAGTTATGAATTTCATAACCAAAATATATTTTTCCCGCATATTATGCGACGTTTATCTAGTAATATATAAACCGAAAAACGTTTAATAAGTAGAATTTGATTACCTTCAAGTACACATCGATTGCATGATAAACTCCATCATCTAAAGGTCTTGCATAATCAGGTATTGCAGAAGCAATAGATTCGAATTTCGATAGCTTTAAGTTAGCATCAGGTGCTACTTCAGCTAAATAACCATCAACCAAAGTTGCTACTAATGTTAATGGAGTTATTACCAAATCATCATCTTTAACACAACCTCCTTCTTCAACAATACAAGGAGAAGGAACCATCATATTTGCTTGTTCATTTGAAGAAACAAACTGTTCAATCATTCTCAAAACACATTCAACATCATAAAGTGTTTCAGAGTAACCCATATTTGGTATAAGAAGATCTACTAAAGCAGCTTGATCTAATTGATTACCAATTCTTCTTTCTAGATTCTCTCTTGATGATTGACTTGCTTGAAGTACCATAGCTGTTTGAAGTAATCTAAGAAGAAACTTAGTTGGATTTACACCTTTTTTAGAAGGTAGTAACTCAACAATCTCTTCTAAAACAAGCTTTTGTTCAGCTTCTGATGGATTAGGTGTTTCAATAATGGCTTGATGATCATCTATTGTTACTTGTTTATTCATCATAGAGATATGTTTCTTTGTATAATACATTAAAGCCATTGAAATATTCTCAAGCTTCATACCTCGCGATTCGATAGCAAGAATCAGTCTTTTGAATAAAGGTAAGCTAAGAAAAGAAGTATCATCAAACCACCAATCTTCACCAGTAGGTTGTAACATCATTTTACAAGAAGGTGAGATTCCATTCCATAAATGTGAGTTATTATCATCTTCTTCAATCTTTGGCCAATTAAAAAGACTTGGATCAGTACAAGCTTTAAGAGCTAAAGAATCAACACATCTTGATATAATGTTTAGATCTTCAGCAAATTCAATTACTTCTTCACATGTTTGTAGAGCTTTAATTGAATCTGTCCAATTACTAAAGACTTCGTTTAAGAATGTCTCTGATATACCAATAAGATTCTTTTCTCCATAGTTATCAGTCATTTCAAGATACTCAGCTGCACATCTAAGGCTAACAACATTGAAAGCAGTAAGCTCGATTTTCACACCGTAACAAAACTTTGTTATAAGTTCAAATGTTTTGCCTCCTCCTGGTATCTCATCTAAGGTTAAAACACAATTTGATGATCCATCATCATTTGATGATTCTTCTTCGATTAGCTTCTCAAGAAGTCCACTCCTTGAGAGTAATGGGAACTACAAAACCAAATCAAGAAACACACATAAAAAAGAATCAAGCTTTTGTATTTATGCAACTTCATCATCAAATCTTGAGAAGTAGTATCGGTCCTAGACCAAGCCAAATAAGACATTGTTTTATAGCCCCAAATTATACAGACCCCAAAATTATATTCTCTTCGTTTTTTAATGTTTGATTTTTTAGATATTTCACATATATTAAAAAAACAATAAATTTAAGTCAATAAATACATTGTTTTAATAAATACTACACTTTTCCATGTCAATGAACCAATCCTATTTCAAGAATTCAAATATTTTCAATTAATATTTCTTAAACTACACAAATAACTATATAAATATGCATTGAAAATTTAAAAAATCAATTTTTTTGAAACAAGAAAAAATGTCTAAAACATCAATCTTAAAAAAAAGGAGGGAGTAATTATTTATATATATATATAATTATTTAAAAAAATAAAAAATAAAATACGCACAAATAAATAATCGTTGGAACAAATGACGAAAAAATGAACCGAAAGAAATACCAACAAATTGGCTAAACAACACCATCACATATACTTTTATTTTTTTTAGTTTTTTGCTTTAAAACTTATTTTTTACTAATTGTTTAACACGTTTTATGTTTCAATTTTTTTTTTACAAAATTTTATAATATGAAATATAGGTTCCCATTTTATTTTTATTCGTTTCAAACCGCGAATTTTCAGAGTTGGCCCTGTCGAGAAGATTAAGAAAGTGTTTAAACCTTGTGAAGATGAAACTTCATGTCTCCAACTTCTATTGTAACATCACTCACTAGTCCTGTGGTACAAAGCCTGTAGAAGAAGAGAGACGATCGATTCATTCTCATATACTCAAGAGTCGTTTCTGAGCCTAAGCAGAGCAAGCATGCACTTGCGGCCCCTTTTTCAATTTAAAAATTTTAGTTAAGAAAACGGCCTATTTTTTGAAAAATTGTACAATTTTGACCTATTTTTCCATTTTAGCTTGCGGCCTTTAGAAAATTTTAAAATCTCAGGACCGGCCCTGTACTCAACTATAAGTAGATTCTTTCATCTGATTAATGGAGATAAATGCAGAAGAAAGAGTACCATGTTTGGCCTTCACGGTGAAAAGCATCAGATTTAGAGCCAAGTCTCATAAACGCCATTCTTAGAAGAAAGTAAATTTCAGAGCTTGAGTTAGTAATGAAACAGAGTAGTAACAATAGAGAAGAGAGAGACTAAGACATAAGAATTGTCTGAGAATGATCTTCATAACTATTTTTAGCAAATTCTAGAAAGAGAGAGAGAGGAAGAGAACGAGTCTGTAGGAGCAAAGTGAGGAGAAAAAGAAGGTCTTGGACTTTGTGAAATTTTCATCTCTTGAAAACTTCAATTCAACAACTAAACCACGAAAATCGGCATTTAATTTCGCTTCTTTTTTCCATAGGCCATGTTCGTTTGCCAGTCGCTAGCGGCAACGATTAGCGACAGCGATTAAAATTGTGTTCGTTTGTCAGTCGCTGGACCAGTGACTAATCGCAGCGACTAGCGATTAAAAATTTTAACCGCTAAATTTTCTAGCGTTTCAAAATAAATTCAGCGACTGGTAATCGCTGCCGCTAGCGACTGGCAAACGAACATAACCAGCGACTGATAATCGCTGTCGCTAATCGCTGTCGCTAATCGCTGCCGCTAGCAACTGGCAAACGAACATGACCTATATTTTCGGTTTAGTGATTAAACTCGAATTTTTATTTGGAATTTATTGACCACGAATCGTTCACATGCATGAATAAAAATTATTAACGTAGCGTTACGAAATGAGCCATGGCAATACCATAATGGGCTTTTACATATATAACAAGAACACATCTATGGGCCTGTATAAACCAAAACTTGAAGCTTTTAAGATTTTTTTTCTTCTTCTTCTAATGGGCAACAAGTCATAAACCACTTAAAGGAAAAAACAATTAAGACATTACTAATAATAATGAATTGCATAAGTTTAGGTAGATAAGCTTCCTAATTTTTGGTCAATGGTAGATAAGTTCTTCTACAAAATATATTAGAGTAGATTATATATTTATGCCAATTATTGATATCTAACCCCAAGAAAATTAGAAGATAAACTATCATAATCAATCAATGTATATTTTAAAAATAAGTAGATCAATATTGTATTTGTAATCTCAATATAGCCTTATACTTTTGGTTTGGGATTGGGGTGAACCAATACATGGTCTTAATGGCAAGAATAATGTTGACACTTTCCACTTTTTTATGTTTACTTGAATGAAAAACGAAGAATCTATTTGCATATCAACGAATACACAAGACTCATGAATATGTCAACAATGAGAGACAGTAATTTCATTTGTCAACGCCTGTATCTCAAGTCCTTTTGAGCTTATCATCACATTCGAATCTATTTGCTTATCAAATTTCTTCTTTCTTCTCTCTTTAAATGCTTTGTATCCTNATATATATATATATATATATATTACCACATAAGTATTGTGAGAACTGAATCTCTCACACCAAAATATCAAAGATAATCTCAAAAACAATTAGGAAATATAAATTTTATTTATAAGTGTTTGCTATAGTTTCTCTGAAAAGTTACAAGTGATATCAAAAATTCTGCCACCACTAAATCTGAGCTCTCCCTTTCTTATTTATAGCCTTAGCTCCCTTTATGAGCCCTCTTTATGGGCATTTACTGCGGAGATTATTTTTTGAATTCTCTTGCGTAATTGTCGATTTCGTCATAAATGAGGCACGATTTTCGGCGGTCAACTCGGAGTCGTTAACCACCTATTTATTTAACGTCTGTTCAGAACTATATATATATTATATATATATATATATATATAAATTGATTAGTTTATTAGTCATATAAATAAAAAAGGTCAATATAAATTTAAACTATATATTAGTTTAAACCAATTAATTGGTTTCATTATCTAATCCATAATATATTTTGGATTGAACTAAATTATCTAAACCAAATTGTAAATTTCTTATGAATCATATATAATCCAAATGTTACTGAAAAATAGGTTTTTCATCTTGCTATTCTCTTCATTATGTATTAAAACCAAATGTTTCAAACTATCATGTGTTTATACAAAGAGAGTTTTTAATCTCAGATCAGATATGAGGAGAATCATGTGTACCTTTGTTCGTATCACTTACACGAAATTAAATTCAAATGTTAATCTCAGTGACAGAGGAATTAGAGGAGAAAACTTGTTCGACTGATATTTATACTTGAAAATAGAGCTACTAATACTAACCTTCATCGAGATCTATCAAATCAGCAACATCAAGTTTCAAGACATTCTTCTCACCTACAAGTTCTAATCATAATGTATGAAATGCAAAAAATCAAAGAGAAATCAAATGTTAGTACCTTTAGCTTCAATACGAAATTCATGTGTACCTTTGTTCGTATCACCTACACGAAATTAAACTCAAATGTTAATCTCAGTGACAGAGGAATTAGAGGAGAAAACTTGTTCGACTGATATTTATACTTGAAAATAAAGCTACTAATATTTATACTTAAAATAAAGTTATTGATTTAATGTTAAAAGGTGGACACATGTCACATTAATCGAACATAAGGAGAAAAAACCTTAAAATATTAGTGAAAATATATTATTTATGACTTTTGTGCTCTAATAGATTATTTGGTTTGGTCTAATGTTATTGGTTTAATATTCAAAGGGTAGACACATGTCACATTCTTAGAAGACAAGAAAAAACCTTAAATTATTAGTAAAGACTAGAGTTACACTCATGCATGTGTACATAACTTGTACAACAGTGTATTTTTTTCTAATGTAATATCAATATTATTGTAAGGCTTTAAATTTTTATATTAAATGATTGAAAATTCTCTAACTATATTAATCTAAGTTAGAGAATTTTCAATCATTTAATATAAAAATTTAAAGTCCTACAAAAATATTGGTTTTACATTAGAAAAAACACATGTTGACAATGTACATTTCTCGTGCACATGCATGGATATAACTTTAATATTATTATAAAATATACTTAAACTATTTAATATCATTTGGACATAAAACCTAATTCATTATCAAAATATCTATAATTTTATAATTTATTACAAATATATACACAATAAAAAGACAATATTGAGGCATTCCACGTTAGTTTCTTTACATTGTCTCCCTTGCTGCCACATCAACCACTAATTATTTGCTTTTGTGATATATATAAGATTATTTTCTTTTGTGATCTATATAAGTTTTCCCTCCCAAAAATTTATGCAAGAAACATTCAATAAAACTCCACAAGATATCGACATTTGTTAAGAAGATGAAAAGCTTTCTTTCTCAAACGTTACAAGATATCGACTTCTCCTCTTCACTAGGCTTTCCGATTTTTAGATTGGCTTTTCGTTTGTTATCCTCCCTCTATCTCCTCTTCATCTTATCTATGATTTCGCCGTTATCGCCGATAGTGATTCTTGGAGTTGAAAAGATTTATTGTGAATATTATTTCTATATATTTTGGTTGAATGATGTTCAATCTGAACATGTGAAGATTGCACCACAAAAAAAGGACGATGTTGAAGCACTAGGAAGGATCAAAAATGAGCGCCAATGAACAAAAGGTTGGTTGAAAGTCTAGACTGTGATGTGTTTATATTTTATTAAGTCTACTAATTTAATATTTCTGATTTTATCACTTTTCTTTTTCTTTTTGATGCAAACTGATTGGAATTGTTAATAAAAGGAAATAAGGAGCAATAAGGAATTGTTTCATAGATGAAGAATTTCAATTATAACGAGTATTTGTGTTTTGATTTCCTCAGTTTGGTTGGCTATAAGGGACTTGATGTTGCTAATCTTGAAGGAGGTACAAAAGATGCAGTTGAAGAAGCAAGAGAGGAAATTGGAAGCAATATA